>JAOTRH010278175.1:0-74922 GCA_034768845.1 Heliamphora exappendiculata | reverse complement strand
ACTTGAAACACAGTTAGGGTGTCAAAGCATTTGATCAATTGGTATTGACACACTTGATAAGTTTCAAGTATACTTTGTCTTAAGAGTGCTCGACTTAATTTTCAATTAAGATCGACACAAAAGACTTCAAATTAAAGAATTCTTAAGTGTTTAAATCTTTTTGAGATAAAAGTCATTTTTTTTTGCTAAGGTGTCAACTATGATTGTTCAAAATGTGTTAACACTTTCATTTTGAAAATATAAAATATTATACATTTAAAAATATTTATTCTTAAAAAATAAATTATGAAAATCATCAAAATTAAATTAAAGAGCCCTTGGGCTAACAATAACTAACTACCGGCCTTACTATCAGTTGGCTTAATATTCGAACTGTCTTTACAGTGGCTTAACTGAGATTCCCTAATAAGAACACTGATTCGAGATATTCGGATAATATTTCATGAATTGAAAATATCTTTTAAGAGTCTCGTTTCGATCCTAATAGCTCAATCAGAGGGTTATAAATAGAAGAGATGGTCATACTCTTATGGATGATTATTCAGAATTCATTGATTGATTTATGATCCTACGTATTCATATTACCAAATACTCTAATCTTGACTAGTTTTCTCTTTCATCCAATCATTAATCTTCCTATGCTCTGTGTTTCCTGCTTGTTTGATAAATTTTGCCTCTCCAATAATTGTTTATCTGACTTTTCCCACAAAGAACCTTACACAGTCAAATGAGGCCTAAGATAACCACATATTTTTCTCCTTTAGTGATAAAAAATAATTAACATAACATTAATATTCAAGTAATTAAGAATGCGAAAAACTCAATTACATCCTCTGGTGACAAAATGCTGCAATTCCAACCAATCTCGTTATTTTTACAAATAATTAAAATGGATGAAAACATTACACATTTTTTGCGTGGGTCCAACTTTAACCCGACCCAATCCCATTTTAACTCAGCCAATCCCACCACAACCAACCCGAAGTCCAGATTCTGTTATCCAAAATCCCCATCAGAGCATTAAATGGGTGCCACATATATACTCCCACCCTGATCAAATAGCCCCTTTCTATCTACCCACACAAAACAATGCAACAAGACCAGACCAAAAGCTCAACTAATTCAGTGACTATTACCAGCAATTTTGGCATCCAAAATGAAAATATCTGCCCACTCTCTTTCCTGTGCCAAGCTTCCAAAGCCAGCTCAAAGCTGCTCCACCACTCTGCCTCCTCTCTTCTTCCAATCCAGCCCTGGTGCTCCTCATTTTGTACCCTTTTGGGAATTCAAAAGCTTGCCCATAAGCCTAAAATGCATCAAAATCAAGCCATGGCAGCAGAGGAAGCCTGGAGCCATAATTGCTTCTGAGGGGGTAACAACAGCCATAGATGATGAAGTGAGATGGCTTCTTGAACCTGTAGGTCAGTGGTCTTCTCTTGTTCATGGAATTATGGTTGGAAACCCAGAAATTAATGAATCGCCAAAAAGAAAGAAAAGAAAGTGATAAGATGCATGCTTTGAATTTGCAGTTTATTGGGATGCTATTGCTTGAAGCATTTTGGGAATCTTTTCCAGTTTCCTTAATTTTTTCTTTTCATGTTCATCAGACTCTGCCATATTGCTTATCTGTTGAATTTGTGGTTTGAGTTTCTAAATGAAATTGTTTCTGATTATGGTCTGGATGGTATTGAGAAATTTTGAAATGAAAAAAAAAAAAAAAACAAATTTGTTTGGTTTGATTTATGACATATAAATGGATGTGCTATGTTTGGCTATATTGGGTAAAGGATGAAATAAAAGGAAGAATTATTACTTTTAGTCCCCATATCTCAGATTAACCAAAAAACTGAACAAATATTATTTATTTAGTTTTTTTTGAAAACTAAAACCAAATTAATTACTTGTAAAATCAAACTAACCCCACTTATAGAGGTCAGGTTGGGTTGATTTTTAATTTCTTTAGGCATTTTATGCACCCCTACAAGATATTACCTATCTTGAAAATTATATATTCTTTTGTTTTAATACATTGACGACCGTTAAATAAGTTTTGTGATTTTTATGTTTTGAGATTCTCAAATAATTTACAAAATTTCAATATATTAAGACAGAGAAACATGATATTGTGAATGCCTTAGAATCTTAACCCCTCTTCAAGTTCCAAAATCTGTCCAATTATCATTTGGTTAGTGTTTGAACTTATCAAGCACCCATTTCTCATGTTAATTGTACCTTGCTTGCTCTTCATTGGAGCCAACACATGACAATCCCTTATATATATATATATGAGCTTATACAGGTGATGGGGACTCAAGACACATAGGGTTTAAGGTTCCAATGCCAGGTCCATTTGAAATAGCTTCAGTAAGTACTTGTCAATTGTCATCTTTTTCTGCAGCTATTTTGAAGGTATTTGGCATTGTTAAAATTTATAACTCAAAAGTTATAATTTGTAATAAAAATGGTGAGTATTCATTAAATGCGTTAACTTATAATTGAAATAAAATAAAAAAAATAATTAGATAACTTGTAATAGAAATTGTAAGTGTTTTGAGAAACTTATAACTTATTACTAAAACTAGTAGCAGAAAATTAAAAGTTGAGATCAAAAACTTTGCCAAATACCCGGAAATTATGCCCAATCTTTAACTAAAAGTTTTGTTAATTCTTCAGGGTGTTGTGACTGTAGGGCGTCTCCCTGAAAAAGCAGACCTGGTCATTCCTGTTGCAACAGGTATTCAGAACTTTTCAATTGCAAATCTTTTAGTTGCCATTTATTCGTTAATCATTGCCCATTTCAATTGGGAAACGTTGTTGTGTTATTAATGATTTTAGCTTTGGGACTCATTTTCATAATTGGATCCAACTATTAGTTAGGATTTGCCGAATGTGTTATTCTTGTAAAATAATGTTGATGTGATATTTATAATTATGTGATTAGATTATATTTACTTAAAAATAAATAAATAATAAATATAATTATAAAAAAATAGTTAAACAAATATTATCAGATCACATTTTTATAAAAATTAAATCACTTTTATTTTTCACATGAATAACAAAAATCAACGAGTTATTCATAATAAACTAGTCCGATAAAAAATTATATCCAAAAATTAAAACAATTTGAGGCACAACGGCAGCTTGCTCCCCATACTGTTGTAGGATAAGTAGAAGGAAATTTTTATTATGTGATAAAACTCTTATATTTTCAATGAAAAATATATTTTTATATTTAATTATGAAAAAAATATTATAGTTAAAGATTACGTTTTTGTTATTAAACAATTAGTTTCACAAAATATAAATAAAGAAAATATTAGAACATCTACCAAAGTAAAATTCAATGCTTTTTAAAATTATAAAAATCCTAAATGATGAATAGCTTTTATTTATTGAATTATTATGACCGAAAACTCTAAATCTAAATATTTTCCTAAACAAAGCCTTCAAAAAAATAATTTCAAAACTTTATACACACAACTCTCCATAAAAATAAAAATTGAAAAGCTTTTAAAAATTATAGGGAGTGTGCTAATTATATATTACTTTAACACAGTCAAACCATATATATACACAGATAGGGGAAGGGGTGTCATGCACCTTTTCCTCTATATATAGGGAGTGTGCTTAATTATATCTCTCCTCTTATTTATTTGGTTATTAATAATGAAAAAAAAAATTTATTTTTTTCTCTTATTTATTTGATAATAATTAATAAAAAAGAAAGAAGGTGTTTAATAGTTATTTACTTTTATAATTTTTTATATTAGCTTAAATTATTACATTTAATATAGATATAAAAGGCTATAACTGAAAATATAAAAATAATTGTATTTATCATTTTTCTTTTTTCCTTCTAATTTTGGAGGAATGAAAAATCTCTTAAGCTTTCGTTTGAATTGAAGAGTTTAAAGAGAAAGTGAAAGATTTGAAAGGAAAGAGTTAGTTATAATGTTGTTTGGATAATATTTAAGAATAGGAAAAGAAAGTAAACGGAGGAAAAGTGAGGAGAGAAGTGGTCCATTTTATGAGATTTTTTATTCTTCCGAAATTAGAAGAAAACATAGATGAAGGGAATAGAAAGATTCGATGATTTTTATAATGTCAATTATAACTTTTTATGTTTATAATAAAAGTAATAATTTAAGTTAATATTAAAATGTTATAAAGGTAAATAAGTATCAAATACCATATTTCTCTTTATTAATTATTATCAAATAAATAAGAGAAAAAAAATAAAACTCTCATGTATCTTTAAATAACTAAACAAGAGAAGAAATAGCTCCCATTATTTCTCTTATCTTCTCTCTCTTTTTTTTTTTTAAGCTAACATTTTTCTTCAATCTCTCTACTCTTAATCAAAACGAAGGCTAAAAGTTAGTCATTTTTACCCCTCACTTTTCTTTTATATACTTTTCTTTTTTTTCTTTAAAATCATTCAAATAACATATAACTAACTTCTTTCAAATTTTTCACTCTCTCTCTCTCTCTTCCTCTCCAAACCTTCACTTCAATCCAAACGAAAGCTAAAGTTAGCCCCCAATGTTTTCCCAGCTTTTGTTGGGATCACTAAGTTAATATGCTATATAGGTTGACGCTCTGGGCCCAATTAGCAACTATTTGAAAAGTTAATTTTTTTTTTTTATCTTTTTTAACGATTTTAGCCTAAAGTTAAATTGGGTTCAAATAGATTATTTGATAATTTAGTTTTTAAGCTAATTTTTTTAAAATTAATTGTTTAGATAAAAAATTATTTTTTTTACTTTTTATTTAAAGTGAACAATTTTACTTTTCTATATATTTGATATTTAAATTATATGTACATAGTAGTGCTAGTAAATAAATTATGAATAAATAGTATTATTGTATTATAAAAGTGGTGAGAGTTTGAATAGAATATTTTAAAAATTTGTGTTTTTATTTGACTTTTTAACTTTTTTGCTTTTTTACCAAATAAACAATCTTAACTTTTTAACATTTTTAACCACAAGTATCATCCGAGTTTTATATTTATTTTCTGAATTTCCTGAATTCATGGTATGTTACATCTTGTCATTCTTTAAAATCTGAACTCACTGTACCTATATTTTTGGCATTGATCCTCTTCAAATGTAATCAAGCATCATTAGTTGAGACTAGCTACTATATTGTTTGCTGCTCCTCCATCTCCTTCATAACTAGGGAAGTGAAGTGTGAAAAATGACAAATTTGAATTAACTCATGTTATATATATATATATATATATATATATATATACACACACGTACACGTGTGTATTTAACAAAATTGTTGATTTACGATTCGATTTTTAATTAATTTGACCACTATTTTCCATTCGGTGATGGTGTTTTTCTTTTATTTTGGATTGATTGAATTTTATGTCACCTGTATTTGTCTTTGGGAAAACATGCTCTTTAAATGTATTAACTTATCATTAGTTGACTCAAAAAATAATTTGTGATATGTTTCTGTGAGAGTTTGACTATCAGACACATACTTTTTTGACTAGAGTAGTTCAACCTATATGATTCATTGAGTTTATTAATCATATAAAAAATAAAATTAATTAAAACTCCATAGTCACTTAATCATATCACATTTGTTTAACTATTTTTCTCAATATCATAATTATCGGTCCCGTTTGGCATGTTTACTTATAAGCAAGTTTGACCAACATGATTACAGTTGATTTTTTTGTTTTTAGTAAAAAAAATTTATTATTTTGTTAAAATTTTATACTTTTTAAATTTTTCTCATTAAGACGAGTTAAAAAAATAAAAATTCTTGATCAAAATATAAAAAAAGTTAAAAATAAACGAAAATAAACAAAAAATAAGTAAAAATATCAAATCAGTAAATAGTAAGGTAAAATAAGCAAATAAACAATTAAGCAAGCCAAGCCAAACAAGGCCATCATTTATTTTTCTATATCCAAATATGATCTCGTCGCATAATTATCGATAGCTAATCTATCAAACTTTTTTGCAAGAGTAATTTATAAACAAACCACACAAGTAAATAATTCAAATCATAAAAACATATTCAAAAAACTTAACTTGTGTTGATATTTAAGCGAACAAGTACTTTTCGCTTCTGTATTGCATTGAGATTTTCTTTTGAGCTTGAAACACAGTGTCCGGTGTGCACGCTCGAATTCAGAAGAATGATGGGAGTCTTTTGGTGACTGATTTGGATAGCACCAATGGTACATTCGTTGACGACAAGCGACTTAAACCTGGTGTGCCTACTTCAATATCATCTGGAAGTTGTATTACTTTTGGTACTCTTTCTTCAACTTCATTGACCCTTTTTCTTCCATCTTAAAATGGAAGTTTTATTCAATTTCGTAAGCTCATTCCATAAACTGTTCATTTCATATGCCCGGTAGAAAAGATAATGAATTCAAGAATGTAACTTGATTAGATATCGATAAATATATGAACAATTTTATTCTCGATATTTAGTTGGAATTTAAACACCAATCTCCGTATGCAAATGGAAGTAAAAATTATGCACATACTAAAGAAAAAAACCACACAACGATTTATGTAGTTCGACACAACCTACTTATGTCTACGGGTGTAAAAGATAATCCATTATAAGTATAAAGTGTACAATCCTGAGATCAAAAAATATCTCAAAACTCAACACTCATAATCTGAAACCTGAAACAAATTTCGTTTCTCAGCTCAAGGATTACTTATGTGCCCTCGATATTTTTTTATCTTTCCCAACATCTCTTCCCTATTTAATTTACTTTCCACACAATAACTATAGTTATAAGGTTCGTATTTATAGACAAACTTAAAACTCTAACCACTATATATTTATAGAACTTTCAAACCCTAACCGCCATATAATTATAAAATTTTAATTATATGAATCTACAAAATATAAAACACATACTCAATACCTTTTCATATATAAGGTGGATCGAAAGTTAGAGAGATTTTTTAGTAATTAAAAAAAAAGGAAAAAAAATAACTTTTATAACTTAATTACCATTGAGTTCTCCCTGTTAACTTGATTGAAGTGGATTTTTCTATTGCATGCAGGGGATACCCATCTGGCAATATTCCGCATTTCAAAGCTCAAGAATGTTGAAGTTCCAAAAGAACCAGAAGCAAAAAAAGAGATAGAAGAGCCAAGTAACAGTTCAAAGGCCATTGATTAAATATCTAAGACCTCTTTGTACACAATTAGATTTGTAATCGAATTCTTGGAAATAATCTACAAGCCAAAAAAAAATTTATCGTTGGGTGTTTCTATCCTTATTTGAGGTCTCGGAGTTATGATCGATTGTGACTTGTTCAAGAAAGGGTGTCTATAATGAGTTTTAAGACAATCCCAGCGTGATTGCATTTACGATTATGTCACAGTAGAATTACCGGATCTGTATCAATAGGACACACATGGCTAGTAGGAATGATTTCATATTGAAAAAGAGATTGTATAAACCTTATACTACCATATATCATTGAAGAGCATTAGCATAGACAACTATGAAAGAAAATAACAATTTTGTAACTTATTAGTTGAACCGTACTTTTTACTATGATCAAGCTTAATTTTGTTGGAAAATTAGCTTTGCAAAACTTAAGAAAGTTTTTGCTAACTTTAAGGCAAAATATAAGTGTGTCCCACACTTTCTTTCAGTTGATTCCATGGTGAAAAATGTTTCATTGCTAAGGATTAATTACATATGATTACTTTAGCAAAACCATTTTAAGGAGTCCCTTATCCAGTTTTGACATTCAATTCCTTATCTCTTGTGTCATCTTCTTCTCTGTTCAATTTGGTGTTAAAGAGAGTTATGGCGTGGTTCATTGTCATACCGTACCAAAATAAATATTTAAAATTTTAAAATTAACTACTATTTGGTAGAATAGTAGTTAAGTCCAGGTATTGATCCTCAAGGAATATGTGACAGAATTATAATTTCACAACTTAAAATATTATTCAATTCTCTTTTATAAAAAGATTTGTTTGTTTTAATCTAAAAATCTAAAATTAAATTAAACTAAAAATTAAAGGATTTGATTTAGATGAGAAAAGATTTCCTAAGGATTTAAATCTATTGTAGTTAGTATTTTAATTTTATTCAGATTCTATTTCATTCATTCGATTCAATTCAATTCGGTCATTACTACAAGACTAACACAGATTAGCAAGAGAATAAGCTTAAATCGAAACTCGGCATATTCTATCTTAGACATGACACGTATTGTCAGAGTGATCTTGGCACGACCTGTCCTATCTGAGTATAAGATATCTTGCGTTTGGATAAGAACAAGAACATATAATAGTTGCATGATTTCGTTATTACAATCACATAAAGTAAAAACGAAAACTAGATAATTAAATTAAAAGCTCGTTGATCAAACGTCAACATCTCCAAATTATACAGTGAATTGAATTCGAATAGAAAAAAAATAAAAATCTAAACTACACTAAGATACCGACTAGGGGTTCATCATCCCCTAGGATGAACAAGATCAATTAATCATGTTTTGGCTCAAATCCATGAAGAGTTAAAGAAGAACTGGTTCCCGAGCCTCCGTCTTCGTCTTCCCGTCACTTTCTGAGCCTCCACACTTGCCTCTTGATAAGTTTTCAATCTGATTTTTGAAGACTTAGAAGTATTTGAATGGTTTCCCAAAGCCTTGTTTTTATAGAGATGATCCACGCCCCTTGTTTCAGTGTTTCAATCAAATTCTGATTGTCCCATTTCGTCTGGACGCTTCTCGTTCCATCCAGACTCTTTTCCAACAGTATCTTTTTCGTTCGAATGGCCATATTCCCATCTGGACGCAAATCATTCGGGTCAATTTTCGTTCGGACGCCCATATGCAAAAATGCGACTATGCTGTTATCCTGACTTCAAACAAGCATAACTCTTTCATCCGAACTCCGAATAGAGTTATTCTTGTGTCCACATTGAAGCTTCGAAAGTCTACTTTCTAATGGTTCTGACCTCATATCAAAATTCATTTTGTACAAAACGTTATGACCAAAATAGTGAAAGTATGTCAATTTTCTTCACTCATTTTTTGCAAATTTTTGGCCGAACTTCTTTTGAAACTTTATTTTCTTCACCGTTAAACATTTTTACCAAATTTCTTGAACTTTGAGATATTACCTCTCATGGTGCCGGGTCATCGGATCCTGAGATCTAATCGAAACAATGCTGTTTTGATCATTTGGCTTCCATGTTGAAATTTTTTACCGTTTACAGCTTTTGATCCAATTTAGCTAATTTTTTTACCACCTTGCTTCTTTTTATGCTAACACTGAAACACTACTAAAATATATTGGTAAACACATAATCAAGACTTAGCAAAACATACTTTGCAGGATTTGATCAGCACTTTACCGATCACACCCCACAACTTACACTTCACTAGTTTTCGAGCAAAGAAAAAATAAAAGACGATTAAACAAACCTAACTAAAGTCCATTTTCTTTGAATACACAATTGCACTTAGCATGTGCAATAAGGTTTTAAACCCCTAGGTTACTTCTAGTGGACAAGTTATAGTCTCGTGAGGGTTTCTAGAGATGAAATCCACAAATATCAACCACGTGCATTTTGAAAACTTAAGTTAAAATTGTGAATTTCATACCCCCGATAATCAATTTGTACAATTTTCTTGTTACTTCCATCTTTACAAACAACTTCCCACAGACCTGGACTCAGTGTGTGTGAAGACTCTGTTATGTTCCTCCGTATCCTGCTTCTGAACATTTAAAATTTAAACTTTTGTTAAAATTATGTCTCGACTTCAATTCTCACTTAATATCACTCACAATTAAACACTCAGAAACAGATTTATATATAGGTGCACTCGTGGTATGCGACAGAGGTTATGTTAAACAAATCAAATATATTCCGCATACTTTTGACACAAAAAGACGCTGAATTCAAAGAATGACTTTTAATCTCGTGGTTAGAATGCCAATTATTGAGAATATATGGAGTACTTCATTCGTCATTTTCAATCAATTATTTTCACACATTAAACCATATCATTCTTGGGATTAAATAGGTTTTTATTTTTTGTTGTAGCGTTAGGTAGGAAAAATGTGTATTAGGAATAGGGTTAACTGTATATAATGTTCTGGAATGGGTTAATTGCTAAACGCCACTCAATTCTCCCATTTCTTCAATAATTTCTCACAAACATCACTCCCAAAGCCAACTTTTGATTTTATACTCTACAGAATTTCATATTTTGTTATTTACTTAATCATCTCTCTTTTTTTACTACTCAATTGTCCATTTTCTTTGCCTTTTTTTCATATTTTTTTTTCTTTTTTTCTTTTTTTTCTCATATTTTTCTCTTTCTCTTTTTTTTTCCCCACAAACTCTTTCATCCTTTTTTATTGTAGACTTTATTTTATCCTTGCAACCACTAACCTGTTCACATGACATTTTTAGATATAATAGGAGAACAAAAAATGGCTTACATATAAAAGGCTAAAAAAGAAAGGCTAGGGTCAATTGAATAACAAAAATATGAACAAACTCAAATATAGAAACATGCCCTAAAATTCTTTCCCAAATATAGAAACATGCCCTAAAAAATTTCAAATAAAACTTATAATGATGTTTATTTTCTGATTGCTTTAGTCGTTGATTAATCTCGTCATTTATTCATTTTGGTTAAAAGTTAAGTAAATGTCTTATAAGTAAATGTAGAAAAATTCCTCAGAAAAAAGCGATAGTCTCGAAAGCTCACTAAAGGTTAAGTCTCAACCTTTTTATTTTTCAAATTATTCTCACTATCAATATTCATTAGCATGAAAATCAAATAAGTAGCTGAGTGTAGAGTGCATCAAAACTGAATGTATAAATCCATAGTTCATTTTTCATAAAAATTTTAGCAATAAAAAAATCACACGCCTTAATTTTTTCAAGATACAAGATTCATAATTTTAAATTAAATTGATCAAAAACACAATTTTTTTAAAAATAAACCAAAACAAAAACTAAACTGATAATTAAAGTGAAATGCCTACTCCTAACTTGAACTATTCAATGTCCTCATTGGATGAGAACAGACATATAATGCAAAAATGAAAGGGTATAAGATTTCACCTGACCTGAAAAGTTTGAGAAAAACGCTTATCCTGAAAAATGTTAGTGCTAAGCATCCACACAAAAAGATATTAAAGCATTTAAGTACAGAAAAACTAACATATACAGGAAAATGAAAATAAACAACTTTTTAAACTTTTTTTGGTTTTTTTTAATACTTAAAGAAAGCAATAAAAACCTAGGTTCCCTCCAAGAAGGGTTAAGTTTAATGTCTTCAGTCAGACGTGATGACATATAAGAAGTTTAACCTTTTCCTATAGTTGGAACGGTGGCAGCTGGTCCTATAAGTGTGAACTGAAGAGTAGTCGATAGTGGCTACTACGTAGTGCTCAATGGTGGACCGCAAGTGAGAAGAGGTAATGCATAAAAAAAAAGGTGTGGTAGCTCAAATCCAGTATTCCACGGAGGAACGTCTTTATGAGGCGTTAGCTTACACAACTTAATGGCTCCTACAGGTTCTCGAGGTGGGTTATGGAGATGTGTCTCAGTAGTCAAGGTCTCAATCATATCTACTGAAAAGCAATCTTCCTTGTTCGAGGGCTAGTAGTAGGAGTTAAAAATATTTAACTTCATGTGGATGTTCCCGAAGGATATATCCATTACACCAGTCCTACAATTAATACAGGCATTAGTTGTAACCAAAAAGAGTCGACCCAAGATGAGAGAAATTTACTTGTTTGGGTTATGTACACACTCCATATTAAGGACGACAAAGTCGACTGGGAACAAGAACCTATCGACCTGAGAACAAAGTTGACCTCCTCTATTATGCCACGTGGGACTTTAACAAATATATCAGCCAACTGAATGGTGATAGGCGTGGGCTTCAAATCTCCTAAACCAAGTTCTTCATATGCTGAGTAAGGGAGTATATTTACACGAACCCCCCTAATTAAGGAGTGCTCTATCGATTGAATGATTTCTAATGACACATGAGATGGTACGAGCACTAGGGTCCTTGAGCTTTGGGGGAGTGTTGTGCGTGAGAATGGAGCTTACTTGCTCAATAAGACAAACTTTCTTAGGGATATGTGTTCGATCTTTGCACTTTTGGGTACAAAGGTCCTTAAGAAACTTGACGTAAGATGGGACTTACTTTGTAGCATCCAGAAGAGGGATGTTGACCTTAATTTGCTTAAATACCTCTAGAATATTTTTCATGGTTGCTCCCTTCTTTGAAAAAGGAAAAGTTCAGTTAAGATGAGATAGGAAGGGCACTATAAGTCCCGAAGGGGCTATTGGCGAGGTCGAAAGAAAAGAGAGAGAAGGGACAGGTACAACAGTAGATGCTGGGGATATAGAGGGTATGACAAGTGGGTCGGTGTTGGAGCCATCAGACGGCTCCGGGTCTCTAGGGAGTGCAGATGCTATTGACTTTTTAGGATGGATCTCCACTTCCTGTTCATTCCTAAGGGTCAACACTGCATTTACTTGCTCATGGTGGGTATTCACAACTTGTCGATTCTCGGCTATATACTGACCCTTAGGATTACTCACTAGCTCACTTGGCAATTTGCCCTCCTCTCGGCGATTGAGGGCAGCGGCAAATTATCCAACTTGGGTCTCTAATTTGGCAATGGACTGAGAGTGTGAGTGCAGAAGTTGAGTGTTCGCCTCTAGTCCTTGCAGGGCTTGCAATACTCGCTTCTCAAAAATTGAGTTTCGAAGAGGGGACAGAGGGGCTAGTTGTGGAACAAGAGGAGCATAGGCTGGAGGATTATAAGTGTTGCGATATGCGGGCCTGGGAAGTGGTGCTGGCATGTTACCCTGATTGGGTTGCTACCGCCAGGAGAAATTAGGATGATTTCTCCATCTCGGGTTATATGCGTTTGAGAATGGGTCATTACCCGAATGGGAGAAACCTTGCGTTGCATTAACTTGTGTTTGCACGAATTTAAGGTATTGGGCAGTGGTTGGGTAATCGGTGACAAAGTAGGTTGGGCTGGCCCACAATGCACATGCGTCTTGAAAGACGGGAGGTGTGGCAGAAGGTGCAAAATTGAGACCCCTAGATAGGAGCTGGTCCAACTTTTGGATTAGTGTCGCCACATGCGTTTTTTGAGAGGATGATGAATAGATCTGTCAGTACGAGATGCTGAGACTTAATGTTGGGAGTTTTCACTCAAACTCTCAAAAAGGCTCAACGTCTCGTTCTTGTTTTCCAACAATAAGGTACCACCACAAAAGACATCAACAAATTGACAGTGTTGAGGTGTCAACCTGTCGTAAAAACATTGGACTAACCGCCACTTCGGTACTTGGTGATGAGGACAGGCTCTAATGAGATCCTTAAGGCGTTCTCAAGTTTCATGAAAGGTCTCGCCATCAAGTTGGGTAAAACTCATAATGGCATGTCAAATCTGGTTGGTCTTGCCGGTCGAAAAATACTTTTTGAGAAATTCGTGCTTTAATTTGGCCCAAGTTGTGATCGTGCTCGCTTCTAAAGAGTTAAGCCAATGCTTGGCTTTGTCTTTTAGGGAGAAAGGGAACAGTTTTATTTTAAGGGATTCATATGAGAAATTATTAATTTTAACAGTTGAGCATATCTCAAGGAATTCATCAATGTGTTTGTATGGGTCCTTATTACTAAATTCAAAAAAAATGGAAACATTTGAATTATATTAGACTTAATTTCATAGTGTGTTGCTTCAATCATAGGAGGCTGAATGCAAGAGGGCGACACATATTCTAACAAAGTATAATACTTTATCAATGATTTGGTTTGTTGGTTTATTTGGTTATTTTATGCCATTTGTGGGTCAGATGTGGTCAAAGGAGGTGGAAAAGGTAGAGAAAAGTGCATGGCTGCTTGATTATGTCTAAAGGTTCATTTAATCTCGAGATCAAATGGTGCATGATGTGTGTGCAATGACCAGCAACCAAGCATGCAAAACAAAATAAAGAGAAGTACTGTTTGTGGGCTACGAGCTCCCTATTTCTAGTTTTCTTTGGCTCTAAACAAAACAAAACAAAAGGTAAAACTTATAGTGCTCGAATAGGATGAATCGTTTGTCTTCACATCTACACGCCCGACTCCTGCACGTTTTGTCTATCTTCGAAACCCTAAAAGAGGAAAAAAATAACTCACTACAGTAGAAAAGCAGAAAGAGAAACTGGAAAAAATTCTAGCTATAAAAACTGTAACCGTGCACATAGTCCTCAGCAATGGCGCCAAAATTTCGTTCGTTGTCATATCGTATCAAAATAAATATTTAAAATATTAAAATTAACTACTATTTGGTAGAATAATGGTCAAGTCCAGGTATCGTTCATCGGGGAATATGGGACGAAATTACAATTTCACAACTTAAAATATTATTCGATTATCTTTTGTAAAAAGATTTGTTTATTTTAATCTAAAAATCTAAAATTAAATTAAACTAAAAATAAAAGATTTGATTTAGATGAAAAAAGATTTTCAAATGATTTGAATCCACCATAATCAATATTTTAGTTTCATTCATATTCTATTTCATTCATTCGATTCAATTAAATCCGATCACGACTACAAAACTAACACGGATTAGCAAGAGAATAAAGTTGAATTGAAACCCGACATATCCTATCTTAGACATGGCACGCATCGTCTGAGTGATCCTGGCACGACCCGTCCTATTCGAGCATAAGATATCTCACGTTTAGATAAGAACAAAAATATATAACAGTTGCATGATCTCGTTATTACAATCATAGAAAGTAAAAATAAAAACTAAATAATTAAATTAAAAGCACATTGATCAAACGTCAACGTTTCTAAATCATACAACGAATTGAATCCAAATAGAAAAGAAATAAAAATCTAAACTACACTAAGATACCGACCAGGGGTTCATCATCCCATAGAAAGAAGAAGATCAGCCAATCATGTTTCGGCTCGAATCCATGAATAGTTAAAGAAGAACTAGTTCCCGGGCCTCCATCCTCGTCTTCCTGTCACTTCTCAAGCCTCCACACTTACCTCTTGATAAGTCTTCAATCTGAATTTTGAAGATTTAGAAGTATTTGAATGATTCTCCCAAGCTTTGTAATTATAGAGATGATCCATGCCATTTGTTTCAGTGTTTCAATCAAATTCTGACGGTCCCATTCTGTCTAGATGCTTCCCGTTCCGTCAGGACTCTTTTTCAATAGTAGCTTTTCCGTTTGGATGCCTATATTTCTATCCGGATGCAAATTATTCTGGTCAATTTTTGTTAAGACACCCATATTTTCGCTCGAACGAAATTTTGCAAAAACACGACTGCGCTGTTATCACGACTTCAAATGAGCATAACTTCTTCATCTGAACTCCGAATAGGGTCATTCTTGTGTCCACATTGAAGCCCCAGAAGTTTAATTTCTAATGGTTTTGGCCTCATATCACAATTCATTTTGTAAAAAATGTTATGACCGAAATAGTGAAGGTATTCCAATTTTTCTCACTCATTTTTCGCATAGTTTTGGCCAAAATTCTTTTGAAACTTTATTTTCTTCACCGTTGATCATTTTTATCAAAATTTTTGAACTTTGAGGTATTACCACTCATGGTGCCGGGTCATTAGGTCTGGAGATCTAACCAAAACAATGCTGTTTTGATCCTTTGGCTTTCTTGTTGGAATTATTAATCTTTTACAATTTTTGATCCATTTTTTCCTATTTTTCCACCATCTTGTTTCTTCTTATGCTCACACTGAAACACTACTAAAATATATTAGTAAACACATAATCAAGACTTAACAAAGTATACTTTACAGGATTTAATTGGCACTTTTATGTATCGATTATGGCGCATAGTTGGTTCGTTGTGTGTGCAAATCGTTCACAAATCAAGGTGAGGGAACTTTTTTTCCTAATGGTAAAACATCATACACAAGCCTCAATCATATACTATTCTAAGGTTCATGTTGATTCTAATTATACTTTAAGGAGGTTTTAATAGTGAGTTAATTTAACTTTTATAGATAATACTTTGTTCTATTTTTTATTTTCTATTTTCACAAATAATAATGTGTTCCTATATTAATAAATAAACATTGTTTTGTTGCCTAAAGTAATTCATTTTTTTCAATTTGATAGTAATATTAAGACATTTTTTTATTTTTCCATGTTCTCGATTCTTCGATCTATTATAGTAATGACAACCAAAATTAATAATGGCTCTAAGCATGTTGCCTCTATTTTGTTTGCTTATTTTTTTATTAGCAAAATATAAATTTCATTAATTTCACGACCCAAACAAGAACAACAAAGCCTTGCCTCCAAAGGAAGGCAAGCCCATGCCTAAACAAGAAATCAATCAATAACAACCAATAGAGATGAGGGGAAACCTAAGAAACCATGTAGGTGAGAAGCCTACCTGTTAGTTCGAGGCAATTTAAGAGGGGTGTGAATTGGGTTTTAAAACAATAATAATAATTTTAAAAAAAATTTCAAAAAAATTTTAAAGAAAAATAAAAAAAAACCTGGATGACTTTTTATGCTATTGAAAAAAAAGAAAACCTGATTATTTACATTTTTGAAAATTTAAAGAAAAATAAAAAAAAAACACACTAAAATAAAAATGGTAGAAAATGTTATTAAGCTATTGAAAAAGAAGAAAACCTGATTATTTACATTTTTTATGCATTTTTATGATTTTTGGATTTTAACAAAATGAAAAAGAAAAGAAAACATTATAAAAGGAAAGCTAATCTTAACAAAAGAAGGTTTTGAAGAAATTATTGATAAAAGAATATCTAACTTGTTCACATTTTATATTCGTAAAGAAAATAAAAGAAAAAGAAAAGAAAATAAATGAAATGAAACAAATAAAAGAGTTTTAATTTTACTAAAAGAGAAAATTATGATGTCATTTAAAGATGGAAGTCAGCTTAAAAGTCTTTTGTAATTTTTAGATTTGATAGAATAAAGAATAATAAAGTTAGGAGATAGAGTTTTAAAAGAAAATAAATACTAGCATTAAGAGAAAAGAAATGCTAAATGAAACTTTATAAGAAAATTATAGTTAATAAAGATATTAAAATGCTACATTATAATTAGGATAATGTTAATGATAAAGCAAGAAAAATAAAAATGAACGATATGAAAGAAAATTACACTATTATAGAATGAAAAAGTTATAGAAGTAATACTATACTAGAAAGAGAATAAAACAAAGTATTAAATTAGAATTACAAGAAAAAAAAATGAAATAAAGTGCTTAATAAAAGAAATTAGACTAATTAAAATGAAGGAAAAGAAAATGGATTCTAGAACACTAAATTAACATAACGAGAAAAATAAAAAAAATTTAAAATAAATGCTAATAAAGAAGATTAAACTAAAGCTAGCAAAACAAAAGAAATTAAAAACAACCATTTAGCTTAAATGTGAAATATAGTATTGATTACCACATTTACATAAATGTAGGTGCATTGTTATAACAATTAATAATATTATTAAATTATAATTGTTAAAGAATATTAGCACCATTTAATGATTTAATAAGCTTAATATAGATAAATAAAAAACTAAGACAAGTAAACTAAATAAGCTTAAAAAAATTGAACTTAAACATGAATGAAATAATTATAAACAATAAAAGAAACAATAGAGATTAAACAATTAAAGTAATCCGGTCACCCCAAAAGAGAGAAAATGGAGCTAGAAAGACTGAGGATCCAAACAAGTTACCTAAATTGCTGAGGAGTCTTCAAGTTGTGGAATGTGCCTCGGCGTTCCAATCCTCGGGTGGTGATTCGAACAAGGTAGGCTTCAATGTAGGTATTGGAGGTTCGGGACTGGGTATTTCAGCAGAACTTCGGCGTCAGGGCTCAGGATTGCTCGATGTATTGGCAGAGTCTCTCCCACTAAAAATTCGTCCTGAAAACGTATGCCTGGGTACGGTATTTATAGAATTTCTCAACCAATGAGGTGTTGCTACGTTTTGGGACACGTCAGGCCATTTGAAATTGGCGGTCGCCATGTTTTTGGAAGTTTCCACAAAGTTCTATGGCGGTCGCCACAATGGTTGTTGGCGGTCGCCACGATGGTAGGTGTCGGTCGCCACTTTTGGGTAGGGTTTTCACAAAGTTCTATGGCGGTCGCCACAATGAGTGTTGGTGGTCGCCTTACTTGGGCAGCAAGTTTTGATGGTTCGTCAAAATTTCATTGGTTTGAAGGTTTTAGGTTCAAATACCGGGCTTGGATCACTTCTCGAAGATTATTTCGAGCACTATTCCATCTGTTTTCATCATCGGATTCGCCAAAGATTGGGCGGGGTCAAATTGGGGTGTCTACAGTTGTCCCTCTTTGATATAACTTGCATAGCAACGCGTGAAGCAGGTTATATCAAAGACCCAAAGACAACAACCATTTGACTGAGCCGTCAATCTTAGGCTATAAGCGCGTATATGATGTTGGTTGTACCTGAATTTTTATCGAGCTGCCTACGTACCCCTTTTGCTAAGGATCAGACCAAAACGTAGTTCGTAGGGTAAAATGCAAAGATGTAATGATAAGAAACATGATTTGAATGCTAACATGAATAAATGCTAACATGATGCAGACATTTATATTGTAGCGCAAGTATAATGCATGAAAGTTCTGATCTCATAACACAGATCGAGAAAAAGTTCATTCAGTTTTAGGTCGCAAAAGGACTAATGAGTCAGTTTTAGGTCATGAGGTGAACCGACGAGTCTGTTTATGGTCATGAGAAGGACCGACGAGTCAGTTTATGGTCATATAAAGGACCGACGAGTCAGTTTATGGTCATGAGAAGGACCGACGAGTCAGTTTAAGGTCATGAGGAGGACCGACGAGCGAGTCAGTTTATGGTCATGAGGAGGACCGACGACTAAGTTTTAGGTCATGAGGAGGACCGACGAGTTAGCTTTAAGTCATGAGGAGAACTGACGAGTCATTTTAGGGTCATGAAGAAGATCGACGAGTCAGTTTTAGGTCATGAGGAGGACCGAGTAGGTAAACATCAAATTGATAGTTTAAGTCGGGATCGCGAGACTTAAAAGTAGTTTTATTGGAAATGAGATTTAAAATGATTGGAAGCCAAGCCACGGTTGAAACTTTTTAATTTACCGGGAAGAAAGATTTCAAATTAAGAGATCGAGCTAAGATCTAAAAATTCAAAATAAGATAGGGCACGAGATAAGGATAACTAATTCCAATTAAGATTTGAATTTTATCGAGGAGATAGTCACGAATTAATAGATCGAGTGAAGACCTAAAAATTAGGGGCGTGGCATGAGATAAGAATAATTTAAAAGCCAAGTTACGGCTTAAAAATTAAATTTATTGGAGGAAAAAGCTACAAAATAGGTCGAATTAAGACCTAAAAAATCGGGACGAGGCATGAGATAAAAAATAATTTAAAAATCAAGTTACGGCTTAAAAATTAAATTTATCGGAGGCAGAAGCTACAAAAATAGGTTGAATTAAGACGCAAAAATTCGAGACAAGACATGAGATAAAAAATAATTTAAACGCCAAGTTACGGCTTAAAAATTAAATTTATCAAAGGAAAAAGCATTTTTTTTTAAAAAGATAAGGGTCTAGGAATTCACCCAATTATTATTATTATTATTATACACCCACAAAAAACTTTAATAATGCACGCAAATAACAAGATAAGCAAAAACATGTATTAAAAACCCCCAAACGCCCCCTAAAACATCATAATTGCAATCTAACACAAAGTGACCCTTGACAACCTAGCGGTCGCCAGGATGAAACCCCTCTGACATGGTGGCCGCCGGGTAAAAACCCCTCCAACATGGTGGTCGCCGTGTGGCTTTTGGGCAACCTGGCAGTCGCTCACTTTAGAAGTGGCGACCGCCAACTTTAGACGCGCACCAGGCCCTGTAAGGCGCGCGGGGTGGCCTCATTCTTCACCTTTTTACTCTCTCTCTAACCCTCTCGCACTCTCAATCTCTCTTCCGTCTTTTTCTTGTTCTCCCATCTCTCTTGTTTTCTCGGTTTCTTTCTTGCTTCTCACGATGTTCACCCTGCTATTGGTGATTCCATTCTTTTTCATGGCGGGTCTAGGCCATGGGGATGACGACTCGGGGGCACGACAGGACCCTTCTGCTAGCGGGGTCACTTCCTCTGCTGTGATGGATGTCCTTGTGCTTGAATCGGAGCTTTCCTCCCGTCGAGTTATCGAGGAGGCGCGAGCAGCTGCTGAGGCTCAGGCGGCTGCTAACGCTACTGCAGAGGCCGTGATGGCTGACTTTCTAGCCCCCGATGCTGGAGACGGTCATCTAGTACCTTTTGACCCGCACACGTACGATCCATTACCTCATCGCGCGGTTCCACGTGGCTTGAGACGCTATGAGCCTCCCGAGGATGTTGTCGCTGCCGACCTTCTTCTGCAGGAGCTTGACCATCATATATCTCGTCGACGCCCATCGGTAAGTATCCCATCCTTACTTGTTTTAAAACCAGAGCATGGGATATCAAACGTAAACGTATGTGTAGGATCCCCCATATGATGTGTTTTGGTGATGATGACTGATGATGATGATTTATTTTTGATGCGTTGAATGATTTTGATGTGTGAATGTTGATTGATGAATGATGATCGGGATTTGAGCTTAACTTAAGTACCTATGCAATGGAGATCAAAACAGTATGGACAAACTAGGATTTTTTAAACAACCAACAAAAATGGGCGATTATTTTAGCAAAAAACATTTATTGTCTAGTTCGAGAAAAATACAAATCTAGGGGGGGAAAGCTTTGTTTTGATTTTTAATTATTTTTTTGGAAATTTTGGAAAGAATCTTAGAAAATTAGGGTAAAATTGAAGAATTTTTGGAAATCTTTAGAAAATTTTGAACATTTTGAGAAAAATTCTAAAATTTCGTGAAAAACTTTGAGAAAAGTTCTAGAAATATTTAGAAAATCTCAAAAAATTTAAGAAAAATTCTGAGAAAATTTTAAGAAAATTTCTAGAAAATTTTGAAAAATCATAGAAATTTTTAGAAAATCATATAAATTTGAGGAAAATTTTTAGGAAATCTTATTAATTCAAGGAAAATTTTAAGAATACCCTAAAAATTTGCAAAAAATCGTAGAAAAAACCCAAAAATTTTAGGAAGATTTTTGTTCTTTTTTCTCTTTTTTTTATATGTTTGGGAAGAAACCTAGGAAAGAGTGATAAAAATTTGACTGGTGCAATAGGAGTTAGGGTTAGGGTGCCTAGTTCCTTAGGGATTGAAAGAAATCGAAGGGTCATCACTTGCACACGAACCTAGGGTTGGGGTGCCTAGTTTCCTAGGGCTTTGCCTTTAGATGTTTCCTGCGCTTTGCTTGCTTGATTTGTTTTTTATATGTTCTCTATCCGTCTTCTTTTATAGGCTGGTCATTATGTCCGAGGCTTCGGAGGTTCTGCCTCAGGGGAGGTGTTGGAGTGGTATGATGCCCTCCTTACTCCCAGTCAGGCTTACATTGATGCCTCTGGTTTTGCTCGTTTCATACCCCTGCTGGGTAGGACAAGCAACGACCGAGTATGGCTTACAGCCCTGGCCGAGCGGTGGTGGGATACCACCAACACCTTCCATTTCACCACCTTCGAGGCCACCATTACGCCTCTGGACTTTGCACTCACCATAGGCATCCGAGTTGGAGGGGTTCCCATCCCATTTGATCCTACCATCGCGCAGTCCGCCGACGTGTTGCTATATTTCCTCGGGGCTGTCCCCGTGACGATGGACCAGGATCGAGTCAGATATACCTGGTTCTTCGACTGCTTCCGACACTTCCAGTGCACCGAGCTTCGCCACTACGAGTAGGTCACCCGAGGCTTTCTTATGTATATGTTCAGTACCTCCTTATTTTCGAATAAGGAGAATACCATTCACTTACATTACTTGGGTGGCCTAACTCGTCTTGATCGGGGTGCTTCGGACGATTGGGGCGGCGCTGCTTTGGCCACCCTCTACAGTTTCATGAGGACACTGGCCCGGTTCCCTCAAGAGCTCGGCATTGGGGGATACTAGAGGGTTTAGGAGGTATGGCTTAGTTTTCGCAGTTCTTCATCCATTTCTGTTATCTGTTATTTCTTCTTGTTGACATCTTCTTCTTTTCAGTTATGGACCTATGAGTTTCTCGGGCTTCACGTCCCGGCGAACTCTGCGGCAGACCCTCTGGTTATTCCCCGTGCAGCCCAGTGGTCCCGTGGGCTGAAGGGGAAGAAAGCCGAGGGAAGGACATTGACCGATTTTGGGTGTCTTTGGACCGGCTGACCCCTGACCAGGTATCTTTATTTACTGTTCAATACACTGGTTTTTGTACTATTCCGCTTACTGCGCTGTTCACTGTACTGCACTGCACTATTTTCCATTCCGTTCACTGCACTGTATTGTACTACCCTGGGCACTATTTACTGCACACTATTCATCATACGGTATGTTTTACCGTTCCTAACATTGTATTGTACTTTACAGGTCCGCTGGGATATTTGGAGGGGGTAGAGGATCGGGCCGGGACAGATCTGACGCGCAGTCGCGATATCGCTGCGAGGCGTATCCTACTGGAGGGCCCATTTGGGCGGGAGTACTATCTGGGAGAGTGAGTAGTTCGCCAGTCGCTCGGCTTGGATGACTTCTGGTTCCCAATGGTTCCTTCGGCCTGTATGCGCCGGACTGAGGATCTGGGCCCCGTCGACCTGCTGCTGGAGACAGTAGGGACCCCCGCTATGGATCTTCTTGTAGCGAAGGGAGACTACATGGCTTGGGCCCGGGTCATCTGATGGAACCACTAAGACCTGACCCGGTTGTCCCAGGAGGCAAGAGACGAGGACAGGCACCAGAGGCTGCGGGTGTTGGTGCTAGAGCTGCTGCTGCTAATGCTTGTCAGACTGATGGAGATGCTAGTTCAGCTGGTGGAGCTAGGGTTGGGAGAGTCGAGATACCCTGGACTGTATCTTCTTTTGTAGACAAGTTTGCTTTTGACATTCCTATCCCGGTTCCTCTGACTCCGGAGTTCTGGCCAGAGCATGCTCAGGTTCGACCATTTTCTTACTATTTCTTTTTCGACCTTCTTTATTCGTAGATTACTCAATTCTATATTATTTTTTACCAGATGGATCAGGCTTGGTTGGATCATCTCATGCTGGTGATGAGCGGCCTGCGGACCCTTGTTCGCCAGCAGGATGCTGCCCTGCGTGCAGCTGGGGTTCTTTTTGCTCCTCGACCGATAAGTGTTTGTCCCTTTTTATCTTTTTGTTCTCCTTTGTACTATTTTCTTATTATATTTTTGTCTCTTTTGAAAGCCACCTGTAGTTGCTGCTGTTTCGCCTCTTGCTCCTGCCCCTGCCCCAGTTCCAGCACGTGGTTGTGGGTCTCGTGCTTCCTCTCGAGCTCGTTCCAAAGGGTCAGTTTCATCTCCTTGAAGTCGATCCAGAGTCGTTTCTTCCTCCAGCAGCGACGATGGTGATGACTTTGACAGACTCTTCGAGCATGACAGCTCGGAGGAGGCTGGTCCTTCCCAGCGAGTTCGCCCGAGACATGCTTGAGAGAGAGTTCTCCCCCCAATTTTTATATTTACATTTTATGGGCCTGCGTGCCCCAGTTTGACATTTTTGACATACACTTGATTCATGGGCCTGTGTGCCCCAGTATACTATTTTTATTGGGCCTGGGTGCCCTAGTTTTTATTCTAATACACTATACTGCATTTTTGGGCCTTCGTGCCATTTTATGATCTTCTTATCTGTCCGATGCACGATTCTCTCTTATTTACTGCTCGAACTTGCCTTGGATGCATAGTTTAGTTGTCACAACCCACAGATCACATAAACTGTAAATTTTCCCATACTTGTCATGTTCAAACATGGCGGTCGCCATATTTTAACATGGCGGTCGCCACTTTCCCAAAATGTCTACTTGGCGGTCGCCCACTTCAATGTGGCAATTGCCTGGTCAAAGGAATGATGTCACTGTACTATGCTTTTTAGAGTTGGCGGTCGCCAGTTCCAAGATGGTGGTTGCCACATCAATCGTGCCTGTTGCCAAAATTTTGATTTTCTGCCCTTCCTAGCCTTATAAATATAGTCCTGGATGCCCCATTTACTGTTACTCCATCTCAGATGGCTTCTCCTCTTTCTCTATGGATTGAAACTCTTTCCCACATTGAACGTCTGAACTTCTCCCCATTTTGCTTGAATGCCCTTTTCACGTTAAGCGCTGTGAAGATTAACAGACCTTTACTGATGGCAGCTGCATAACTGTGGGATCCATAGTCCAATGTCTTTTGGTTTGGTCTCAAAGAACTCTGTCCCACTGCGGAGGAGTTTGCTGCCATTTTGGACTTGGCTCCGCGAGGCTCTGTTGTCGTTCCTACTCCCTCCCTCTCAGTTCAGCAGCATGTGATGTAATTTTGTGGTCTATCCAGGATGGAGGCTTTCCTTCTAACCTCGGGTGACTGTCTCGACATCTCATGGCTTATTGAGAGATTTCATCATACTGGTGACCTCAGCGATCTCGACTTTCAGCTGCGGCGTCGTTATGCACTTTTCTTCTGCCTCCTTGCCCAGTATCTACTTGTCCCTCCCGATGGGCGGGTTAGTTGTGTCTTGGTTAACATTGCTGGCCAAATGTGGATGGGGAAAGACCTCGTGCCCTTGATTTTGGCTGAGAAACTGTTGGATTTGGACGCTGTTCATCATGGCGAAACCACCTCCTTTGCTGGCAGCCCCTTACTTCTCCAGGTGAGATCAACATCTTCCTCGTTATCTAGCTCTCTGTTATACTGCAATGGTCTTTCTCTTACTTTTTTAACTCTTGCTACAGATCTGGCTGATGGAGAAGGTGAATCTTATACAGAAACCTCCCACTTATAGGCACAATACTACTGCTTTCTTTTATCGCCTGTGTTATCAGATATGCAATACTGAGACAGCCTAGCGACAATATCTTTCCTCTCTGATTGGCCCAGACATTACCTGGCAATGTCCTTGGTGGCGGATTCCTGCTATGACTCTGACCACTATGGATCATCCTGGTGTGCTGTTTGTTGGCCTACGTCAGACTACTTTCTACTACCCTTATAGGATTATGCGGCAGTTCGGGCGAAGTCAGATCGTATTTTCCAATATTCGAGATGACTAGCCATCTCGCTCATTGATGGAGATGCACGAGTTGCAGTGTCCCGATCTTTCTGCTGAATACAAAACATGATTGACACAAGATAGGAAAAAGAAAGATAGAGAAGAGGGAAAACAAGCAACGAAAAGGAGAAGAGTTTGAGGATCTCTGCTTTATTATGAAAAATTTCACAGTATTCTTTTTTTTTTTTATTAGTTGTAGAGTTTGGGACTTATGTGCCCTCCCTTTTTATTCAAAACTTTGTAATTTTGATCGAAGTAATGACAAACTCCTACTTTATGTTTAAGATGATTTAAATTTATCCAAAACTTAAATGACTTTATTATTAAAATTTAGAAATTAATTTGCATAGGTCTTATTTGGATTCAGAGATGGTTAAATACAAAGAAAGTGGCTGGACTTCTTTAAGGGAAGCTGCCTACGTATCCCAAAAAGATGGAATCAGGTCATAACGTAGTTCGGGCTTGATTTTCACTCGGGTATTGACACTCTCTTTTTGTGAAGCCCTAATTTCTGCCAAGGTCGCCCTTTCGGGTTTTGACCTTGCGGGCTGCTATAACTTTTTCCTGAGTTGCCTTTTTAATTTTCAACTCAACGAGCTTTTATTTTTATTTTATTTTTACCTCAGGGATAGTATTTTTTGAGCTGATCGAGATTAACTGGAGTGGAGAATACATTCCCATCCAAGTCCATGATAATGACTGCACCACCGGTCATGATGGTTTTGATGAGAAACGGTCCGGACCAGTTTGGTTTAAATTTGTGCCTCGGGTCGAAGATAGGAGCTTTGATTTCCTTAAGGACTAGATCTCCTTCTCCAAGATCCCAAGTCTTGACCCTTTTACTGAATGCTCGAGCTATCATTCTCTGGTAACCTTGTATATGAAATAGGGCTTGCAGTCTCTTTTCATCAAATAAGAGCAACTCTTCCATTCTACTTATGAGATATTGGACTCAGCCACTACTCTTAGTGAAGGGATTTCCACCTCAATGGGCAGCACAGCCTCCATCCTATATATTAGAGAGTATGGCGTTGTTCCTGTTGAAGTTCGGATTGACGTTCGGTATCCCCATAGTGCAAATGGTAGATGTTCTGGCCAATTTTTATGTGAGTTGATTGTCTTTTGTAGAATTTTCTTAATGTTATTGTTTGCTGCCTCTACTGCCCAATTGGTTTGTGGTCGATACGGCGAGGACTTATGAGCCACTATTCGATATTCATTGAAAAGATCCAGGATTTCCCCTTGGAAGTGTGAGCCATTATCTGAGATAATTTCATGTAGTACCCTGTATCGGTAAATGATGTTTTGTTTGATAAGCTTAGCGACATGAGAGGCCTTCAGTACTAAGAAGGAAGCTGCTTCCACCCATTTGGTGAAATAGTCAATGGCCACGAGGATAAACTCATGTCCATTGGATGCCTTCGGGGTTACTCTGCCAATCACATCGATGCCCCATACTGAGAACGGCCATGGTAACGTTAGATTATATAGCTGAGACGGGGGAACATGCATGAGGTTTGCGTGATGACACCTCTGCACAAACTGTATACAATCTGTCTCTATTGTCATCCAAAAGTATCCCAGTCGTAGTATTTTCTTAGCTAGCATATTTTTGCTCATGTGTGGCCCACAAACTCCTGCGTGGATTTTTGTCATCAGTTCTTGCCCTTCTTCATTGTTTACGCAGAGCTTGTTGACCCCAGAGTGTTCTCCTTTGTACAGTCTACCACCACAAATGACAAACTGCGCAGACAGTCGTCGCATCGCCCGTTTATCCTTTTTACTGGCAAACTTGGGATATTCTCCTTTCACTATGAAGTTTTGAATGTTAAAGTACCATGGAAGTCCGTCAATGCTTTCTTCGATAGCGGCTGTCATCTCATATGTCGACTTCTTTTTTTGTTCAATTATCAAAGGTCTCATCCGAACTCCGGGTGGTGTGTCAATCATGGATGCTAGGGTAGCTAGTGCATCGGCGAACTTGTTTTGCAGTCTCGGTACATGGGTAAAGATTACTGATTCAAAGCACGGTATCAGCCTCTCCAGTTCTTGATGGTAGAGAATTAAGGTTACATCCCTGACCTTTCATTCTCCTCTTGCTTGCGAAACTACTAGTGCTGAGTCTCCAATGACTTTCAATTTCCTTGCCCTAGTTCTAAGGATGCCTCCAATCCAACTAAGCATGCTTCGTACTCGACCTGATTGTTGGTGACTTCGAAATTAAGTTTTAGGGACAACGGAACATGCGAATCATCAGGGGTGACAAGAAGGACTCCTATTCCATAGCCATATTGATTGGATGCGCCATCAAAATATAGAGTCCATTTGTCATCCCCAACTTTCATTAGCTGTTCGTCGGGAAACTGGAATTCTGTGTCTTCATTCCCTTCAACTGGTTAGTCGGTCAGGAATTCTGCCACTGCTCTACCCTTGACTGACTTTCGGGTGACATATCGAAGATCAAATTTAGATAGTAACAGTAACCATCGGGCCAGCCTTCCTGTCAGCACTGGCTTTTCAAATAGATACTTCAATGGGTCCATCCGAGAGATAATATTCACTGTGAAAGACAGCATGTATTATCTTAGTTTTTGGGAAGCCCAAACCAAGGCCTAGCATGTCTTCTCCAATGGCGTGTACCGTATTTCTAACTCGGTCATCTTCTTGCTTAAGTAATAGACAACCCTTTCTACTCCGATTTCACCTTCTTGTGCCAACATACATCCCACAACTAAATCGGTCATTGACAAATAGAGGATCAGTGGCCTATCAAGTTCGGGAGGAGCTAGAACAGGTGAATTTTGCAGATATTGACGTACAGCATTGAAGGCGTCTTGACATTTGTAATCTCATTCAAATTCAACTCCCTTCTTTAACAGACAGAAGAGCGGCTCGCAGGTAATAGTCAATTTTGCGATGAATCAGCTAATGAATTAAATCTTCCCCAGAAAGCCCCTAACTTCTTGTTCGGTCCTCGGAGGAGGCATGTCCAAGATCGCATTAATCTTTGAAGGATCGACTTCAATTCCTCTTTGAGTGATCATGAATTCGAGCATCTTTCCGGTAGTGACTCCAAAGGCACATTTTTACGGGTTGAGCCGCATCCTGTACGTTCGAATTCTTTCAAAGAACTTTTGCAGTGCTATGATGTGGCCATCCCGATCCTTAGACTTGACTATCATATCATCCACGTACACTTCGACCTCCTTGTGTATCATGTCTGTAGTAAAGTAGTGGCGGCTCTTTGATAGGTTGCCCCTGCATTCTTTAGATCGAATGGCATCACACAATAACAATAGGTGTCCCAAGGCATGGTGAATGTCATATTTTCTCTATCTTCGGGACCCATCAGAATCTGGTTGTACTCAAAAAAACCATCCATGAATGATAGCAAGGCATGCCCCACTGTACTATCCACTAAGACGTCGATGTGTGGCAACGAAAAATCATCTTTTGGGCTAGCCTTGTTGAGATCCCGAAAATCCACGTAGACCCAGATACGACCGTCCTTCTTTAAAACTGGCACTATATTGGCTACCCACATTGGATACTCAGTTACCATTAGGAATCCAGCGTTGATCTATTTGGCAACTTCTTCTTTGATTTTTAGAGCCCATTCTGGTCGGATGCGTCTTAATTTTTGTTTGACCGATTTAACATCGGGGTATAGAGGGATATGGTGCTGGACGATGTCGGGATCAATTCCGAACATATTCTCATAAGACCATGCAAACACATCTTTAAATTCTTTTAATAAAGTTATTAATTGTTCTTGTTCGACTAAGGATAAAAAAGAACCAATTTGAACAATTTATGGGTTAGTTTCATTATCCAAATTTATTGACGAAGTTTCTTCAATTATTGGTTGGGCACGCATTTCTTCTTCTCTTTTTATTAAAAGTTTTATTTATTCGGGGATGTCCCTGTTGAATTCAAAATCGTCAGAAAGTGTATGAAATAAATCAAACAAAGCAGAGTAATCGAAAATTTCATTTATTTCATTAAAAACAGCGGGGATTACAAACTCGATAGTAAAAGAAGAGAGGGGAGCACCAACAGATGTGCCCTCGATTACAGACTCTAACTCGATCCCAGACTCGGGACAGACAATGTGCACATCATCAGACTCGACAGTTCAGTTCTTTACTTCCTTCGTGGCTGCGCTAACAATGAGTTGGGTACAGTCGGCCGGTGCGCTGAAACCCATCATGTAACAATCTGATTCAGTTATGTGCAGCTGAGTCATCTTTTCGTGGAACAGCATTTTCAGGTCGGTACCGTCGAGTTTGTTAGCCCAATCCTCTTTTTGAACCTTCTTTTTTTTCTTCTCTCCTTCCCTTGTTTCTTACTCCTCTGTGTCGGACAACTGGTGGCTGAAAATGATCTCCAACCCAGGTAGCTTTTGATTGATTTCTTCGTCAATCCACGGTTCTAGAAAGCCACAATACGGGAAATCCTCCCATTCTTTGACGAAGTCTCCATTGAGTGTTCCAGAATAATTGGCCTTTCGCTTCATTCTAGGCCCTTCTAGATCTTCTTCCGTTGGTTCATACCCAAGACCAAAACGGTGCGAAGTTGGCAAATACCTGAATGGGTTCCGAGATTCTCTGCAGTTTACGTCCCAATCCCATACCGGGAAAGAAGGACATTTTTCTCATCATGGTCACAGCCTTCAGGTTGACATACCTTTCTTCCTCATTCATCAGCATCTGAACACCCTGTACTTCATCAAACTGGAAACCCCTAAGCAACACATCATCTTCACTATGTTGGACTTCTAGTAGAGTTGTGCCCTCTCCTCCTTTTGGAGGGTGAATACTGTCCTCTCCATGAATGGTCAAAATTGCCCCATCCTCTATTAATTTCAGTTTCTGGTGAAGGGTAGACGGTACAGCCTGAACATTCGAGTCATGTAGCCACGGCCTGCCCAGCAGCAGATTGAAAAAGGTCGGCACATCTAGCACGTGAAACTCAACTGAGGTTTCCAGAGGTTCTACTGAAACGAAAAATGACACCATCCCCAGCACATCCCTTCTTGTGTTGTCATAGGCTCGCACTCCTTGATTGCAGGGTGTGAACTGGTCTGGCCTCATCCCAAAGCATACGGCTGTTCTCAACGGACAGACGTTCAAAGCAGATCCATTATCAATAAGGGTCACTGGGACCCACTTTTCTAGGCACTTAACGGTGATGTGAAGCGGCTTATTGTGACTTTTTCCTTCAACGGGTAGATCCTTATCAGAGAAGGAAACGACTCTTGGCTCAACGGCTGGTAGAATAAGTCCAATAAGTTGCTCAAGGGTTGCATCTATTGGGACACTGGCCTTATTTAATACTTTCAAAATAGCTAATCTATGCTTATGTGACGCCATCGACAAGCCCTAGATACTGATATTAGCCTGTGTCTTTTTCAACTGTCTTAGTACAACATCATCTTCCTCCTCTTACTCTATCCCTTTCCCTTTTTCACCTGGCTGTCCCTTCTCTAGCTGAGTTGGCTTAAAGTGCCTTCCACTTCTAGTTAGGTGTTCCACGCCGTCTTTGGGGTCCTATAACCCTGGCATCACATTATCAGTCTGTCTTACTTTATTTACGTGCAGAGGGCTTTCGAATGCCCACAAATCATTTAAGTCACTAATGGCTGCCCTTTCTTGTCTTTCCTTGTCATCTTCAATAGCCCACGTGTTATCAATTTCTTCCCAGATGTCCTCTTCAATAAAATTTACTTGCATTTCATGAGCGGCCCAAAAATCAGTCCAATTGGTCCCATCAGATTTCAACACAACCCTGACCAGCCAAAAAGATTGCATGTCGTCAACGTGTATTTCCTCATCAAAAAGTCGAGAAAGGGTGATTCTGTCAAGTACATGACCGAACCCATAAGGTCGAGTCGAGTAATCTAATGGCCAGTCATCCTCTTCATTGCGTTCCTCCTCTTATTGGTAGGTTTGGATCATCGATCGATACCATTCCCAGGCGTCATCATTCCATTCTTCTATCCTGTCACAACTGCCTCTAATCATCATGAATGAGCATACTACTTGGTTCTCAATTATTGAAACACGAGGGCGGGGTAGATATGCTGAGCAAATGTGCTGGCTCAGGTCCTTTGGTTCTCCTAAAGACATGTAATTTACCTCAGCCTGCCTGGCATGATTTAGTAGCGAGTTAGTAGTAACATTCGGCTTTGGGGTAGCCGATGGAAGGGGGATCACTTTGTTGTCAATGAGATTCTGGATCTCATGACGGAGCCTCATACATTTGTCAGTTAAATGCCCATGGCCTTCTCAATTATTGAAACACGAGGGCGGGGTAGATATGCTGAGAAAATGTGCTGGCTCGGGTCCTCCGATTCTCCTAAAGACATGTAATTTACCTCAGCTTGCCTGGCATGATTTGGCAGCGGGTTAGTAGTAACATTCGGCTTTGGGCTAGCTGATGGAGAGGGATCACTTTGTTGTCAATGAGATTCTGGATCTCATGACAGAGCCTCATACAGTTGTCAATTAAATGCCCGTGGCCTTGGTGGAAGGCACAGTATTGGGAGACATTGTACCTCGGAGGAAGTAGATCAGGGATAGACATAGGGTCCAATGGCTTGTTGAGCCCCTTTTCGACGAGTCAATTCAAGGCGATGGATAAAGAAATATTGAGGGGGGTGAAGGCCCTCCTCAGCTTTTGTTACTGTTGGCCATTGCCTGACTACTAGCGGTTATTTGCTGGATGGGTGGAAGAAAAAGGATTCAAAAGGTTCACCTCGCCCGAGCGAGCAGAAGATGGATTTCAGTTGGTCACAGGGAAAATCCTTTGTGGTAGTTTCTGACTGGGTTCTATTTTTTCAATGTCACCAGATTGGATTCCGTATTCTATCTGAATCCCAGTATCAAATAACTGCTCAAATGTGGAGAGTAGCTGTATAATTAGATAGCATTTCAGGGGGGTTGCAGATTCTTTACTACGATCCGGACTTGCTCCTTTTCAGATGGCCTATTTTTCATCTTTGTAGCTTTACCCCTCCAATGGGTCAGAAAGTCGACGAAAGATTCTCGATTCTCTTGTCGGATTGTCTCAAGCTCTCGAGTAGTAATGTCTAGTTGGACATTATAACTATACTGGCTGATGAAAACCGTTGCAATGTCTTCCCACGTTCTGGTTTTAGCTACATCAAGAGAGAGGAACCATTTTTAGGCTGCCTTAGAAAGAGATCGGTGGAAGAGCTGGACTTTCAGCCGGTCATCAATTCCCATTGGCGATAGGGTATCGACATACATTCGGAGATGAATTCTGGGATCTCTGGTTCCATCAAACTTTTTCATGTCAGGCATTTTAAACTTTTCTGGTAGCTTAGCATCGGGGAATAAACATAACCCTCCCACATCTAGCATATATTCTACGATTCCTTTTGCCTTTCTAAGAATCCTTTCCATCCGGTCAATTTTCTCGACTAATGTAGACTCTTTGGACTAAGCAGTATTTTCTTCCTCAACTATCACTTGTCGAGGATTCAGCGGTGGTGGTGGAACGACTTGTGGTCTATCGGGGACTTGATTGTCATCCTAAAAATTTTTGACATTCTCATTCGCGTCATCTGGTTGCCCATTCATGACGGGGATACGGGCCTGGATTGCCCGGATCTGTGCTTGGCACTGTACTTGGTTCTGGGTCTGTTGTTCTATAGCTCGCTGTATCTCAGTAATAGCCCTCAACAGGGCTATCAGGTTAACTTCGTTCTCCGCTATATCTATTGATTCAAAAACTCTACGAAGTCTGCCCGATTTTGATCTTACCTAAACTCATGATGACTGTACTCTCCCTGGATTAATGGTAGCCCACAGAAACTCCTAAATCTTACAAGCAGTACAACCAGCCTCAGATATTTTTTGAAAGATTTTAGATGACAGACAGCAAATATCTCAGATACCCAAAATAGCTTGAAACTGAAATAATGCCCCTGTTGGGCTCATACCAGCAGCCTAACAATTAAATATCTGAAAACCCCAGAAGAGAACAAAAGGGGATAGGTCAATCGAATTCTAGAGAAAAGGTTTTGTCTAAGCGGACGGCGTTCCGGCAAGGAGACTATTCTAATCCTCAAGGGAGTGGTTCGACCTATGATTCTAAGAAAAAATCAGTGGCACAACGGTAGAAAAACAAAACTTTTTTCACATAGATCGAAAGAAAAGAATTTAAAGAAAGCAAGCCTAGACAAAATGTGGTACAGAATTAGCAAGCCGAGAGAACCCAAAAGGGGGAGAAACAACCCTAGAAACGTTAAAACAAAACACGGGCATGACCTCGGGAAGAAAACTATAATGTGAAAAATCGATTGGGGTGAAGATCGAAACCCGGGTAAGAACCCGAAAGTGAAAAACTCATCTAATCAAAGGATAACAGAGGATCCGGACCAAACTCGGGGAAAAGCTAATCTAATCCAAAAAAACGATCCTAACAACATACAATCAAAACATATAATAAAGAAAAAAAATTAATCCTACTAGGGTTAGCAGCACCTAATTGAGGGGATCAAAGTTTACTATATGCAAAAGGCTAGTTTTGGTCAATTGAACAGGGAACCTTCTGATTAGAGTTGGGTATATACCTCCCATGCCTGAAGTGATGTAGGACATGATCAAATAGTACGTCCGAACTCTTTTACTGCACCTATGATAGCGTACAGTCAGCAAGGGTTGTCCATCTTCGCAACAATTCTCGAAACGGATTAACGTTCAGAGCATCGGATCGACCAGGCAGGGGGTTGAAGAACAATGCATATGCATGCGAAAATACAAGTGAGAAATTTTATTAAGAACCAATTATGTTTTCAAATCTAGCCCTCTTATTTGATTTTGGAAATCAGTCCCCAGCGGAGTCGCCATAAAATACTGTGGCGTTGGGATTTAGGAGTAAAAAATAAGGTAAGTCAAAGATGTTTGAAAAATAATTTAACACCTTGAAGACTAATCTTTGAAAACCCCTTTTTATTGAAAATGGAGTCGCCACTTAGTTTATGAGAAAAAATAAAAAAATTAAAAATGGCTACTGATCTTTAAAACGTTTAACCAGAGAAAGAGGGTTCGGGGGCTAAGGTACGAATCAGGGAAGGTGTTAGGCACCCCGTTCGCCCAACCGTAAGGTTGGCCTCTACTAATCATCATTGGTTCTTTAATAAAATTTTTCGAATACATGCAAATAAAGAAAATGGAGGTAAATGGAGAACATGCAAAATCAAATATAAAAAATACATAAAATATGTACATAATACTCCAAAACGAATAAGTGTCAAAAGAAAAAATTCTAAGCCCTATGACATGTAATTTCTATCTAAAGAAAATATAGAGCACGCCCCCATGCAATATTCACAAAAATAAACTACCCATCATGACTTGCATAAAAGAACAAAAATATGGTAAAAAATGCTAAATTTTTTTAAACATGAATTGTTTATAAAATAAGCTAGACAATTCTAAACATGCATTTTGAAGAAAATGGCTAAAACGTGCATATCAGCAAAATAAACTAAACTACCGTAAAAGAAAAACTAAATATAAAAGATGCGTAAGAATTCCAAAAGAAAGCTTGTTAACAAAAAAAATAAAATAAAAATTTTATAACAAAGAGAATTTTAAAAATTTAAAGAAAAATAAAGAAAAAGAAAAATATACTAAAATAAAAATGATAAAAAATGTTATTAAGCTATTGAAAAAGAAGAAAACATGATTATTTATATTTTCTTATGCATTTTTATGATTTTTAGATTTTAATAATATGAAAAAGAAAAGAAAATATTATAAAAGGAAAGCTAATATTAACAAAAGAAAATTTTGAAGAAGTTATTGATAAAAGAAGATCTAACTTGTTCACATTTTATATTTGTAAAGAAAATAAAAGAAATGAAACAAATAAAAGAGTTTTAATTTTATGAAAAGAGAAAATTATGATGTCATTTAAAGATGGAAGTTAGCTTAAAAGTCTTTTATAATTTTTAGGTTTAATAGAATAAAGAATAATAAAATTAGGAGATAAAGTTTTAAAAGAAAATAACTACTAATATTAAGAGAAAAAAATGCTAAATGAAACTTTATAACAAAATTATAGTTAATAAAAAGATTGAAATGCTACATTATGATTAGGATAATATTAATGATAAAGTAAGAAAAATAAAAAAGAATGCTCTGAAAGAAAATTACGCTATTATAGAAAGAAGAAGTTATGGAAGTAATACTATGCTAGAAAGAGAATAAAACAAAGCATTAAATTAGAATTACAAGAAAGGAAAATGAAATGAAGTGTTTAGTAAAAAAAAATTAGACTAACTAAAATAAAGGAAAAGAAAATAGATTCTAGAACACTAAATTAACATAACAAGAAAAGTAAAAGAAATTTAAAATAAATGCTAATCAAGAAGATTAAACTAATGCTAGCAAAACAAAAAGAATTAAAAACAACCATTTAGCTTAAATGTGAAATATAGTATTGATTACCACATTCACATAAATGTATGTGCATTGTTATAACAATTAACAATATTATTAAATTGTAATTGTTAAAGAATATTAGCATAATTTAATGATTTAATAAGCTTAATATAGATAAGTAAATAACTAAGACAAGTAAACTAAATAAGCTAAAAAAATTGAACTTAAACATGAATGAAATAATTATAAACAATAAAAGAAACAATAGAGATAGAACAATTAAAGTAATCCGGTCACTCCAAAAGAGAGAAAATTGAGCTAAAAAGACCGAGGATCCAAACAAGTTACCTAAATTGTTGAGGAATCCTCAAGTTGTGGAATGTGCCTCGGCGTACCAATACTCGGGTGGTGATCCGAACAAAATAGGCTTCAATGTAGGTATTGGAGGCTCGGGACTCGATATTTTAGCAGGACTTCGGCGTCGGGGCTCGGGATTACTCGATGTATCGGCATAGTCTTTCCCACTCAAAATTCGTCATGAAAACGTACGCTTAGGTACGGTATTTATTGAATTCCTCAACTAATGAGGTGTTGCCATATTTTGGGACACGTCAGGCCATTTGAAGTTGGCGGTCGCCATAATGTAAGTTGGCAGTCGCCATGTTTTTGGAAATTTTCACAAAATTCTATGGTGGTCGCCACAATGGTAGTTGGCGGTTGCCGTGATGGTAGGTGGCGGTCGCCACTTTTGGCTAGGGTTTTCACAAAGTTCTATGGCGGTCGCCACAATGAGTGTTGGTGGTTGCCTTACTTGTGCAGCAAGTTTCGATGGTTCGTCAAAATTTCATTAGTTTGAAGGTTCCGGGTTCAAATACCGGGCTTGGATCACTTCCCGAGGATTATGTCGAGGCACTATTCCATCTGTTTTCATCATCGGATTCGGCTAAGATTGGGCGAGGTCAAATTGGGGTGTCTACAAATATCACTCACTCTCTTTACAAAATAATTGGCAATAAATGAGGAGCAAAAAGATAAGAAACAAGAGCTGGAGTTATGAGTAATAAATGACAGCTTGAGAGATGAGGTCTTTGATTCAAGTAATACAGCAGTAAATGTAAGTCTCCAGTTATTTTAAATGATGAAGGGTAACTTCTTATATAGGCTCTCAAAGATTCATGACAATTGGAGGTAGGTGGGAACAATAAATGCCAAAAATCTAACCGTTGAACTCAGTTGCGTAATTTGAATTTCCGTCGCAGGTGTCGACATAATTGGTTTTGGGTTGACACAAAACTTCTAGGGCTTGGTTTTTCAAGTGATTGGGTTGAATCAAATCTTCGTTGGTGTCGACACAATTTTCTGTATTCTTCTCACAAACATAATGGTGTCAAAACAAATACATTTGGTGTTGACTCTTTTTATTCTTTAGCTTTCTAGGGTGTCTTTTTGTGTCAACTCGAATTGCCTTTGGTGTTTACACTAAAAAGTACAAGAACTCAGTAATTTTGTGTCGATTCATTTTGGCTTTGGTGTCGACTCAAAATTCTACAGAAAGACTCGATAGATTTGTGTCGACTCATCTTTAATTGGTGTCGACTCAAAATCCCCGAATAACCAAAGTGAAGAATCACTTGGTGTTCACTTAAACTGAGTTTGCGTCGACTCATTGTAGAGCAGAGAGTCTAGGTTCTTTTATGTCGACTCAAAGTGGAATACCTGAAACATCTTAGATAAACATGTTAAGGTGTCAACTCAAATTTTAAAGGTGTCGACACACTTGAGAGGATCAAGCTTCCTTTGTCTTTAGCGGTCGACTCAAATATCAATTAGGGTCGACACAAAATATTCAAACTTAAGAATACTCACGTGTCAATCCATTTGATAAAGAAGTCATCGCAAATGGTTAAGGGTGTCAACTAATTTGTCAATTTGCGTCAACACTAACTTTTTGAAAATAATGAAATATAATCCAATTTAAATCAATTTAACTTAGAAAATAAATTATAAAAATTATCAAAATCTAATTAAAAAAGCCCATAGGCTAACAATCTCTCAATTTTTTATGATTACAATATTTTCTAGAAAACATTTAAAAAGATTTTCAATAAGGGTTCTTCTCTTATCTTTATGCCTTAAATAAGATATGCAATCACAACAGCTAGGCATTCAATAACAGTGTAATATACATGTTTAAGACGATTTGCAATTTAATTCAGAATCATTATGAATTTATTAAAATATGTGCATCAATTCAAAAAGGCTCAACACTTATCAAGCATATATGTGCAAAGTGTTTCTCAAATTCCAAACATCAAACATAGAATATAGAGCATGCTGTCAATATTTGATATCAAAAAAGATTGCAAAACCATCATTCAACAAGGGTTATACAACCACACACACACACACACACACACACACACACATATATATATATATATATATATATATATATATATATAAAGATACCATCTATAAGAATGTTAAAACAATAGATATGAGATACTCAAATCCCAAATATTCACAATCATAAAGAAATGTATGTTCCAAACATTGACAACCAACCACCACAAAAGAAATGTATATTAAGATTAATATTCTCCTTCACAACAAACCACAAAAGCTTCTAAAAAATATGTTTAAAATGTTAAAAAAATTTCTCTCTTCTCTCCTTCCTTCTTCTTTCACCAATTTTCTCCCTTTTTGGAATCATCAAAGGGTCGCATTATTGATCATCTATGAATTTCTTGAACTTTTTTTTTCTTCTTACTTCTGCCTTCACTCAGATGCTTTCTCTTTGGAGGAGTGAGCTCGTTCATCCTTCTTCTCAGCAGCTTTCAATGCTTTAAAGGTAGCCGCCAAAGCAAGATCTACCTCGCGCCTTAACCGAGCAGCTTTTTCTTCTTTGCTTTTTTTAAGCTTGAATTGTTTGCCCTAAGCATCTTGAAGCCATTGGAGATGCTCTTCCACTTTCTTGGAATTGGCATGAACGGCAATGACGATACCTTGATCATACTCTTTTCGAATTTGCTAAAAGATGGCCTTATTGCAAATGACAATGGAGATAATACTGTCATCTATAGTCTTGCATAGGGCTCTCCCAGCATAGGTGGAATTCTTAACGTCTTGCCTGAGGCCTCGGTTCATTTTATCTAGGTGTTTGACCTTGTTAGAGAGGGAGAAAATGGTGCTGTGGAGATCAAAAAGGTCTTAGTCCACATTTTCTTGAAAATTTGTCAAAGAGGAAGATAAATCCTTGACTAATGAGACAAGCTCAGATAGGTTAATAGCTTGAGGGGCAACAGAAGGAACAGGTGTAGCATCAACATGAAGAGGAGGAGGAGGAGGAACATGGGAGGGAGCAGGTGAGGATCCAGGAGTGTCGGTCTTAGTGGAGGGAGAAACGAGAGATCTAGAATCTACTGGGATAGGAGAAAAGCCATGAGAAGCAGAAGGATTTCTGATGACAGATGGGGTACGACGACGGGTAGTTCATACATCGTCAACTTTAGAAATTTGCATATGTTTGATAGTGGATGGCCCGTAAAGGTCGTGTTTTGAAAACGAAACAACCTTTGCAGTAGAAAGATCAACACCGAACACCAAAGTGTCGAAAAACTTTTGTTAAAAGCATTACGTGGGGGAGAGAGGAATTGGACATCCCGTGAGACTGGAGCATGTCAGAGATGAATAAAAAATCAAGATCAAGTTTCTTTTGTTCAAAGATGCATCACATGACAAAAATATGCATGTAGGTAACATCACTGAATTTCCCCATCTAGGGCAGAAAGATGTGGTTAACCATATGGTGAAAGATGCACATTTCGGGCTTTAGAAAGTTTTCCTCTAAGGGCTTTGATGGATCGATTTTCTCTACCTTAAATATTTTCTTTACTACATCGTGAAAAGAAAATTCGTCAATTTCAATGGATCTCTTGTTCGCTTTGCAAGAGACAAAAATTTCATCCTCTGGAATACAAATAATCTCATTTAGAACACTAGAGGTCAACTATATTTTAGAACCATTTACTCCAGAGGTAATGGTGGTGCTGAGAATAGATGAGATGTGAAAGTACGCATAAAAAAGTTTCACTAGAATGGGATAGTGGGGGTCACGTATTTGAAGTAACCTCTCCCAACCAAGTTTAGAAAACAACTCTTTGAACTTCATATTAATGGAATCAAAATACGAAAAATTTATAGAGCGTTCGGGTATTACCTTTCGATTCATGAATGAAGAGAAGCAGAGGTTCTAGAATTTGTTGGATTTGAAACTCAGAGATTAGACATTTTGATCACCGAGGATCCCGTGGCCTTCGCCGTCGCTGATTTCTTCTGCTTCTTTTGAGCCATAGGGTTTGAAGGACCCTCGTCTTGCCTCTTGCTACCCTTGGCCATAGTTCTTGCGGTCATTGTGATCGAGGAAGTTGATCGAAGAAGGGAGGAGAGAAGGGGTCGACTCGATTTTTTGAATGGGGAAAAAAATCACGGGAGACGAATAGTTTTAGAGAGAGAGAGAGAAAGCGAAACAACACGACTAGTGGGGACCAGTGCCTTTTAAATAGGCAAAAGATTTGTGTCAACACAAATTGAATTTGAGTCGACACGATTCTTCGTGAGTGGGGGTATCCAAAAATAGAATTTGCATCGACACTTTTTTAAAGTAGGATCGACACTTTCGGCCAATTGAGTTGACATGTTTTAGCATTGGGTCGACCCAAATTTACTGAGAGCATGAAGTCAAAATTGAGTCAACGCTATAAAGAGTTGGGTCGACACTTTTTTCAGCAGTGTCTCTTCTATATAGCTTTGAGTTAGCTTAAACACATATGTGTCGACACTTTTTCAAGTAGGGTTGACACATTTCACACATCAATATAGAATATTAAAAGCATTAAAATATATTAAACAGACATGATTAGTATGACATTTTAATCATCAATTAGAAGCACATAACATACAAAGTTCTCTTCTTATATAGTATGTTCTTTCTTTATTTATGGTTTTGTGAATAGATCAGCGAGTTGGTAATCTGTGCCTATGAATTCAAGTTATATGTTACCCTTTTGTACATGATCTCTAATAAGGTGACGTCTAATCTCAATGTACTTTGTTCTAGAGTGTTGTATAGGGTTTTTGGATATATTGATGGCACTAGTGTTATCACATTTGATAGAAATATGATCTAGGCAAAAACTATAGTCTTCTAGTTGTTGTTTCATCTAAAGAACTCGCGCAAAATAGCTACCAACTGCGATGTACTCAGCCTCGGCTGTATATAAGGCTACTGAGTTTTGTTTCTTACTAAACTATGAGATTAGTGAGTGTCCTAGGAATTGACATGTTTCACTTGTACTCTTCCTATCCACTTTACATCTGGCAAAGTCAACATCAGAATAGCCAAATAACTCAAAAGCTATTCCTCTATGATAGAATAATCTTATGTTTTGTGTACCTAAGAGGTATCTAAAGATGCGCTTAACAACGGTTACATGTGATTCTTTAGAATTAGATTGAAATCTAGCACACATGTAAACGTTAAACATAATATCCGGACGACTAGCAGTTAAGTATAGTAGAGATCCGATCATACCTCTATATCATTTTTCCTTTACTGCTTTACTGTTGTTATCCTTATCGAGCTTTGTAGTAGGACACATTGGGGTTCCCATAGGTTTTGCTTTTTGCATGTTAAACCTCTTTAATAAATTCCTTATATACTTGACTTGATTAATGTAGATTCCTTCTTGAGTTTGTTTGATTTGAAGTCCAAGAAAGTAGTTAAGCTCTCCCACCATACTTATGTCAAATTCTCCCTGCATGCACTTAGTAAAGTTCTTGCAAAGAGAATCATTAGTTGAGCCAAAAATATTGTCATCTACATAAATTTGGACAACAATCATATCATTTTCTTAAGACATGATGAAAAGAGTGGTATCAATTTTTCCTCTTGAAAACTCATTTTAAACTACAAATTTGCTAAACCTTTCATACCATGCTCTAGGTGCTTACTTCAAACATGGTTTGAAAATCATGATTTTCAAAGGCAAGAGGTTGTTTTACAAAAACTTCATCCGAGATAATACAATTTAAAAAGGCACTTTTGACATCCATTTGATAGAGTTTAAAATTTTTAAAACATGCAAAAGAAAGCAACATCCTAATGGCTTCAAGTCTAACTATAGGAGCAAAAGTCTCATCAAAATCGATATTTTCTTCTTGATTGTAACATTGGGTTACCAATCAAGCTTTGTTTCTAAGAACTACTCCATTCTCATCCATTTTGTTTCTAAAAACCCATTTTATACCGATGATGGAGTGTTTCTTAGGTCTTGGAACTAAAGTCCAAATTTTGTTTCTTTTAAATTGGTTAACCTCTTCTTGCATAGCCTAGGTTCAAAACTCATCATTTTCAGTTTTCTCAAAATATTTTGGTTCAATCTGGAAAAGAAATACTAAATTATCACAAACATTATGGAAAGAAAATCGAATTTTGATACCTTGAAATAGGTCACCAATGATCAAGTCTTTTGGATGACAATGAGCATACCTTCATTCCTTAGGCAAATTTGAATTTTCCTGATATGAGGGTCTAGTAGCCTGTTAGACTTCATCTTGTTGAGAATTTGAAGCTTTCTCATGATTTGGTTCTTCTTGGTTTTTAATGAAGATGTCTTCAACATCTTTTTCTATGTCAACCAAGTTATCTTCACAAAATTCTTTCGAATAACCAATGTTAGATTCATCAAATACCACATATATAGATTCTTAAACAACTATGGTACTTTTTATTGAAAACTCTATAGGCTTTACTAGATAAGGAATATTCTAAGAAAATACATTCATCAGATTTTGCATCAAACTTGCCCAAAAGTTTTTGTTGTTATTTAAAACAAAACACTAGTACCCAAAGGCGCGAAAATAACTGATGTTGGGTTTTCTTTCATTCCATAGCTCATATGGGATTTTCTTAAAAGAAGCTCGAATCATGACTCTGTTCACGATAAAACAAGCTGTGTTTACAGCCTCGACCCAAAAGTATCTTTGTAGATTATTTTCACAGATCATGGTTCTAGCCATTTCTTCTAAAGTCTTATTCTTTCTCTCAACAACTCCATTTTGTTGAGAGATTCTAGGACCAAAAAAGTTATGGTTAATACCATTTTCATCACAAATTTTTTTAAAATTATTGTTTTCAAATTCTCTACCATAATCACTTCAGATACTTGTGATTTGAAATCCTTTTTGGTTTTGAACCCTCCAAGACAATTTTGCAAAAGAGGCAAATGCTTCATCCTTATGAGCTAAGAAAAGTACCCAAGTGTATCTAGAGAAGTAATCAACAATAACAAATGCATATCTTTTGCCTCTAAGGCTAAGAGTCCTTGTTGGACCAAACAAGTCCATGTTTAATAGTTGTAATGGTCTAAAAGTTAAAATCTCACTTTTTAAATGAAAAGAGCTTCTAACTTGTTTGCTTTATTGACATGCATTACACACTTTGTCTTTTTCAAATTTGATTTGGGATAAACTAATCACCAATTCCTATTTTAAAAGTTTGAAAATCAAGTTCATGTGTGTATGTCCAAGTCTTCTATGCCATAACCAACTATTATAGCTCAAGACGGCTAAACACTTAGTGTTACTTTTAGAAAGGTCACTTAGATTGAAAGTGTAAACATTTTCATGCATATGACCTTCAAAAATAACTTTGTTATTGATCGAATATTCAATAACACACTTAGTATGATCAAAGACAACCCTGCGGCCTTTGTCACAAAGTTAGCTTATGCTAAGAAGGTTATGTTTCAAACCATCAACAAGCAAAATATTTTCAATAGAAGAGGAAGAAATTTTACCAATACAACCGATTCCTATGATTTTTCCTTTGCTATTATCTTTGAATGTCATAAATCCACTATCTTTATATTTGAGGGATGCAAACATCGATTTGTCGCATGTCATGTGTCTTGAGCAAGCGCTATCAAGATACCACATCCCCTTCTTGAATGAGGACTTGAGACATACATGCAAAGAAAATCAAATTTTAATTTTTGGTACCCAAACCTTTTTGTGTCTTTTGGAGTTAGTTCGTTGAGGATGTGTTCCCTTAGGAATCCAAACCTTCTTAACAGATAAATTAAAAGACTTTCTTTGTGAGTAATGTGTGACGGTGTATCGATGCTCATAGCAATTAAAGCAGGTTGCATTTGAGTGATTAGAGGAGGCTTTGACAAAAATATTGCTTAAGAACTTTTGCTTCTTCTTTGGTTTATATCCAATCCCGACTTTGTCAAAAACATATTTTTGCATACCAAAAAATTTATCTAAGTTGTTCTTTTCAAGAGTGAACTTATAAATAGTTTTTATTAGATCTTCAACCTTTTCATTTAAAACCTTATTTTTATCTTTCAAAATGGAAATATATTTTGATAAAGCAAGTTTTTCTTCTTTCAAGGTTTCAATTTCACATGAAGAGTAAAGAACCAACTTTTAAGAATAGAGTTCTTTGCACCTATTTTCTCAGTTCATCATGCAAATCTTTAAATGCATTTTATAATTCATCTAAAGAGAAAGAGTCATTTGTTACCTCATCGTCTTCTTTGGCCATGAGGCATAGATTTGCAACTTCATTTTCTTCTCTTTCATCCTCGGAGCTACTATCATTGCTTTCTCCCCATGCGGCTATCATGACCTTTTTGAATCATTTCTTGAATTGCTTCTTAAGTTGAGGACATTAGGCATTGACATGTCTGGGATTTTTGCATTCACAGCAAATGATCTCATCTTTCTTATGATCATTCTTGAATTTGCTTAAGTCTCCCTTGAAGTTGTTAGGCTCGCCTTTGTGTCCATCTTTCTTAAAGAACCTCCTTCTTCCTTGTTTCTTATTTCTAAGAAGCCTTTTAAATTTTTTAGTGATGAGGGTCATGTCTTCATTTTCATTACTCGAAGAATCTTCATTGGATTCATCATCATGAGTTGAAGACTTAAAGGTAATGCCCTTCTTCTTCTTCTTTTCATCTTCATCATCCATCTTGATATTCATCTCATGAGTCATGAGAGATCCAAGAAGTTCCTTCAAGCTGAGTGAATTGAGGTCTTTAGCTTCTCGAATAGCAGTGACCTTAGCTTTCCAATTTTTAGGCATGCACCTAAGGATTTTTTTCACAATTTCTGCGTTAGAATAGATCTTGCCAAGAGAATTTAGTCCATTTATAATATCAGTAAATCTAGTAAACATATTAAAAATTGTCTCATCATGCTTCATTTTAAATAATTCATAGTTATGAACAAGCATGCTTTTCTTAGATTCCTTGACTTGGTTAGTTCCCTCAAGGGTAACTTCAAGTATATCTCAAATTTCTTTGGCGGTGTCACATGTTGAGATCCTATTGAACTCGTTGGAGTCAAGAGAGCAATATAAGAGATTCATAGCCTTAGCATTCTTTTGAATCTCTCTTATGTCATTTTCAGTCCATTCATTCTCAGGATTAGGAACAACTGCTCCTTCAACGGTCGTGGTAGATATTTTGAATCCATTCATGATAACCCTCCAAAGGTCATAGTCTATGACTTGAATATAGATTCTCATTCTAGCCTTTCAATAATTATAATGTATTTCATTGAACAAAGGAGGTCTATTGGTGGACTAACCTTCTGACTGGATAGGTCCGATACTAGTAGTTGCCATAAAAACTCTTAGACGGTTAAGTAAAAAACAAGAGCCTAAGCTCTAATACCAATTATTAGTTCTAGGTAATCCGAGACAGGGGTGAATTGAGTTTTAAAACGATAATAATAATTTTCAAAAACTTTTTCAAAAACTTTTTTATATCACAAATAATTATAGCAAGTATAATCAAAAAATAAAGTAATACGAATATTAAACAGGTTAGGAATAAAGAAATTGAACCGGACATTGAGATTTATAGTGGTTCAGCTTCTTTTAAACCTACGTCCACTTCCAATACTTCCCTTGTGAATTTACACTAAAGTAGAATGCTTACAAGTGCATTCAAAACCATTAGAACATCAAAAAGATCCTACAAAAAGCACGCTCCTATTTTTCTTCTGAACTCTTGAGTTCTTCTTTGATGAGATTTACTCACTCACTCAAAAGATGAAGGGTGACTCACCCTTAGATACAATAAATGAGGTATTACAATAAATATCACTCACTCTCTTTACAAAATGATTGGCAACAAATGAGGAGTAAAGAGATGAGAAACAATAGTTGAAGTTATGAGTAATAAATAAGAGCTTGAGAGATGAGGTCTTTGATTCAAGCAATACAACAGTAACTGTAAGTCTCTAGTTATTTTAAAGGCTGAAGAGTAACTCCTTATATAGGCTCTTGAAGATTCATGACCGTTGGAGGTAGGTGGGAGCAATAAATGCCAAAAATTCAACCGTTGAACCCAGCCACGCAATTTGAATTTTTGTCGCTGGTGTCGATACAATCAATTTTGGGTCGGCACAAAACTTCTAGTGCTTGGTTCTTTAAGTGATTGGGCCGACTCAAATCTTCATTGGTGTCGACATAATTTTTTGTATTTTTCTCACCAACAAAACGGTATCGACACAAATACATTTGGTGTCGACTCTTTTTGTTCTTCAACTTTCCAAGGGGTCTTTTTGTATCGACTCGAATTGCCTTTGGTGTCGACACTAAAAAGTGCAGGAACTCTAAGTAATTTTGTGTTGACTCAAATTTCTGCAAGCATACTCGGTAGATTTGTGTCGACTCATCTTTAATTAGTGTCGACTCAAAATCTCCGAATGACCAAAGTGAAGAATCACTTAGCGCCGACTCAAATCGAGTTTGTGTCAACTCATTCTAGAGCAGAGAGTCTCGGTTCTTTTGTGACGACTCAAAGTGGAATACCTAAAACATCTTAGATAAACATGTTACGGTATCAACTCAAATTTCAAAGGTGTCAACACACTTGAGAGGATCAAGCTTCTTTTGTCTTTAGGGGCTGACTCAGATATCAATTAGGGTTGACACAAAATATTCAAACTTAAGAATACTCATGTGTCAATCCATTTGATAAAGAGGTCATCCCAAATGGTTAATAGTGTCAACTCATTTGTCAATTTGTGTTAACACTACTTTTTGGAGATAATGAAATATAATCCTTTTAAAATCAATTTAACTCATAAAATAAATTATGAAAATGATCAAAATCTAATTCAAAATGCCATTGGGCTAATACTACAAAAATTATAACTTGGAAGGAGACCTATCTACCAAAACTAGAAACTAAGCTCCAAAACATGGGCTAAGCCCCACACCAACAGAAACAATGAACTAACAAAGCCATCTAGCACTTCCAAGACAAGGCAACTAAGCCCAACAAAACCAGTGTTGCCCTTCAATCACCAAGCGACTCCCAAACCACAGAGCATGACACCACCCAAACTCAGAGCCCATAAAAAATACTTTCAAAAAACTATTTTTTTGTCTTCATTGCACCGATTCACTAAACTAAAAGCCCATCAACAAAAATCAACTCCAACACAACAACTAAGGATATACCCAAAACTCAGCAATTCTATCCCAAACAAACCATGCCATTTCAGTCAATCCAACAAGACACTAGTCACCACCGCAACCCAGGTGTAACAACCCCACTCGGACCCTAGTATTAGTGACGGATAGTCCACAAAGCCATAGAATATGAAGGAGATTCAAAACCCTAACTTGAACCGAAAACCTTAAGTTCGGCCTGAAAACTCTAAAAAAGTTCAAAACACAGGCAATAAAACCCTAGCACCCGGAGAATCTCCTAACATTTTAAATGAATTAAATATCATAAAATAATAAATTAAAAATTAAAAATCCTCATAAATAGGGTAAAATGACCGTTTTGCCCCTAGTACAACAAAAAATCTTAAAAATCTAAATTTTGACATATGGATACCCTAAATCAAGGATTTAATTACAATTAAGTAGTAAAGAACAAAATAACATCAAAAATGCCAAAAATACCCCTTAGTGGACGACCACCTTGGGAGGTGTGCCAAAAAGTGACTTTTTGTTTTCTTTTTAGCTTTAAATGATGAGAAAGGTATTAAGTTAAGTATTATGATGATCCAATACTTGTTGAACAAGTAATATACATAATTAAATAATGTTATAAGTTAAAAAAAGTAAAAAAATCATTATTGAAGTTCATACACAATAAAATATGTCAAAAAGTCATACATTGTCAAAATAGCTTACATTGAATTAAAAGACTACATCTATTTAATCAATTGTTATGAAAACTATGATAATACATGAAAATACAATATTTCTCATAAAAATATTAAAATAATAAGTCTCAGTAGAAAAAAAATACCAAAAAGATATATCAAATTAACTTTTAATGATTTTCTTACACAATAAGGGCACAAAAACCGAGATAAACTTCTTGATTGATGGGGGATCAGATTTTTGTCCCCCAAATAGCCCCTAGCTACATTTAGTTTCCCCATATCAGAATTTAGTCCACAAAAACTTAAATCAACACAAATCAAACTCAAGTCTCCTTTATTAAAATGAAGAAAAATGACATTTTTTGTACTTTTTTGTCTCCCACATGTCCCCTAGCCTTGCCTATATAAAGAGAGCCAAACACCCTCTTCTCCATATGTTATTTTCGGCCAAGTGAGCGGGAGGAACCAGAAACACATTGATCTTGACAGTTAAGGTGAGTTTGAGGAAGAAAAAGGAAGGAAAATGAAGAAACCGACGAGGTTTTCGAAAGCTAAGTCCTTATCAACCCTCTACCCTTCTTTGACTTCTCAAAATAAGTAAGTAAAATATCTAAACCTTATTTCTAAGATCCTTCAAAATATCCCCCAACACATCCCTTTAAACACTCTAAAAATTAAGAACCAAAATCAAATCGAAAAGACGTCGTAGTTGGAAATTTAGGGCTGTTATGTTTATGAATGACGTGAGATTTTGTTGTGTGTTGTTATATTTGAGTTTGATGACTTCTAAGTGAGCTGGAGCCTTGATATTAAAGTTTAAAACACAAGCATGAAAAGAAATTTTACAAAAACTTGACATGACATAAGTAAAAGACTTGAACCCTAAGAGGCTTAATTTTTTAGAACTTTGATGTTTCTGGCCTGAGATTTGAAACACCATAACTCAATGTAGAAACTTGATCTAAGAATTTTCTTTATGTATAGATTTATAGTTTTGTGTTATTTTTCATCCAAAGTTGGTTTCAATTCATTTTCATAAATAGAACTCAAGATATTACAATTTTACCAAACCGTGTCATTTTTCAACCAGTCAACACTACCGACTTGGAAACCCTATTTTAAAATGAGATCCAAACTTTGGTGAAAACATGAAAGTTGTAAATAATATGTATATCTATCTACCCACCAAAAATTAGCACAACATATTTAGTTTTGATAGGTTAAAACCCCTTTGAAAGTCTCTATTGAGTTTCAGCCCTGAAGGAACATTCTATTACATATTTTTATATAGCTCAAAATCCCTATTTTATTGACCTATTCCAAAAGTGTTCTACATGAACATTTTAGCTAACATATTGAATTAATTTCTGCCCAAAATTCAGACCTTAAAGCCTCAAGATGATACCCCAAAACCATTTCAAACGCTCTATCCAAAATCGGCTTTACTGAGTTTTGACGGCTGACAGAACCTATTTTCTAAAATGGCCAAAACGTCTAACTTGTTTCAAAAAATTACCTTTAGCTCTAAACATGAAACTTGTCGGGGACTTGTTGAATTAGAACATACTAAAAAATTGGCTCATTTGGACTTGATATGATACCCCAAAACCGGAACCAACATAAGCATATTTTTGGTAAAATCTTGAGAAAAGTGCTGAACCGTTTTTGCTTAAGATGAATTGTTCACCCATTTTTCTTAGGTTTTGGCCTTGGTGTTAAACATGAAAGTTGTAGAAAATATTTTTATCTAAATAGTGTATAAAAATAATATCTTGATTCCAAGTCTAGATACCCCAAAATCTTGTCGGCCCTTTTAATTTAATACTTGACTTTTGGCCTTAAAATTTGTTAAGTGTATGTTTGAGTACTCTTCACTATGAGACCCGAGTTTTTGTATGATATTTGATTTGAATTAGTCGATTAATGTTTCTAAGTGAATGTATGATGATTTAGAACCCATGCTATCATATTTGAATCATATCTTGAGAATTGTAGCTTGTGCTTCACATACTTGTACCTTATGCTTTGAGCGTTATACCATGAATCTTGCCGTGCTAGTTGATGCCATGCTTTAGATGGTTGTATTTGAGATCCATACCATCCTATGTTGAAGTCCATCTGTGTAAACCATTTTTGGGATGGGTTGTGTTGAGATTGTTCTTCTTGGTTCTAAATTTAGGGCGTCCCTGGTTGCCATTTTTGTAAATATTTTGGGATATATTCCCTTTGTACACCTTGGGTGTGTTCCCGGTGTTACAAATTTAGTTTATACACCCTGGGTGCGTCCCCGGTGTTTGAAATAGTTTATGGAGATTGTTGGGCACTATGAGTTTGTCACTAGCATTCTTGATTTGATGGTTTAGACTTTGGGTTGATGCTAAATGAGCATTCTGGATCTTAAGGTGGGGATTATTGGCCCGAATAAGGGTGGCTGATAACTGGTTGGCCTACCCCCACGCCATTGCCATTGAGTAAAACAGCTGTGGCATAACGACCAGCGACGCATTTACTATTCGCAATGAGGAGATGATAGGTTTGGTGATCAAAGTCCCATCAAGTCTACTCTGGTGATTCCTGGCGTAGAATTCCTGTTATAATCTAGGTGCATGTTGGGTTAGGCATCTGCATTTCATACACGCATGTTTATTAACTTATCTGCTATCCTATCATAAATTTGTCTGTCTCCTTGACTATAAACTATACTGGGTGTTATATGGTATGTGTTGTGGTAAATTTTGTGCCGTGAGATTAGTTAGAAGGTTAGAGTATTTTGCTTCTGGACCTTGACTCATGGCATTCGTGCCACAGGTGATAAGGAGTTCTTTGAGAAAGTCATCCCCGAGAGAGAAGAAGAGCTGGAAGGACAAGGTGAATTTTAAGAGCACATGGATCTAGCTGATGCATTCTGAGGAATCAAGATCTCTACTTTTGTTCTCACAAGAAATTTTTCCCCTGCTTAGCTTTTTTGAATTTTCTCGGTGAAACTGTAATAATTATGTAATTTTGGATAGTTCAGAACTCGTTTATAATGTAATAACTATCGTATGTAAATATGAATGCATGGCTAGTATATCCCTATATTTATATTTATGTATGTCACAACGTGTCCGGAGGACGGGGCGTCACACCAGGCCTGTACTAAAGCTCAACTATTCCATCCTAGCCACAACAATAGCAACAGAAACAACTCAACAAAACACAAAAACCAAGGGCCTTCCAAAAAACACACGATAACCAACTGAAAGGGAAAGCAAACACATTAGCCAAAGGGTATGAACTTTTCACAATTGGATTTGGATCTACTTTTAATCGCCATTGGATATGCCTACATTTAATCGCCTTCCTCACCAAACTCCTTTTCTCCATACTTTTCACCCCTCGCGATCCATAATAAGATCTTCATTTTTGAAAATCTCATCCCTTCCTCAGCCTCTTCTTGGCCTCTTCCATGGCTATTACAGTTGACAGAATTTGCACCTCAACACCAACGAAATTTAGGCCCAAAAGCTTACCTGTCTCTAAAACCAATTCTACCTCCCTCCTTATCATATTATTACAGTTCAGAAAGTCTTAAGTAGAAAGGGAGGATTGTGTTATTGAGAGTTAGAAATTTTTTCTCTTTTTGCCCCTTCTTGCAACTCTTCTAGTTATCCCTTTCTTTTACAATTTTTTAGGCTAAGCCAGCCTAAATCAAACAATGACTTTTTCTTCTTTTTCCTCCCTCCTTTTAAGGAAGGCTAAACATCTCATTTATATGCAGTGACTACATTTGTTGGCCCTACTTTAAATAAGTCTTCCTCTATACCAATTTCCCCAGTAAGACCCCTGCCATTAGAAGCCTCGGGCTCTATGAAGCTGCTTATATTCTTCTATATCTCTCCTACATCGTCTTTCACCGATGCAGAGGCCTCATCACCCTTGGACTTAGCAACATCATCTAGTGGTTCTGAGTTTTCCATTATGTTAACCTTTCTTGTATCACTGGCCCCTACTATCATTATCCATGGCTTCTCTGATTGCCCTATTGTGCATCCTCTACATTCGTTATTTGCAGATTCTTTTCCATTTTTGCAAGCTACTATTACTCCCTCCTCGTTTGATCTTTTTCTTTCCCCTTCCATGTAGTCTTCTATTCTAGATGCCTTGATAAGTGTGATTAAGTCTAGGTCATCATCCCCGACCTCCGAACCCCTATTTTGAGTTTCTAGGCAATCATATATTGCTTGCTTTGATATAGATGCTATTGTTTCCTCCATTATTCTGGTGAAACAAAAAGAAAAGCTAAAAGGATTTAATAGGACAAAGTTTAAAAGATGGCAACAGAAAATATTGTTTTGTCTTACAGCTTTGAATTTGGCATAATTTCTCCAAGAAGATGCTCCTTCTCTAAAGGATAATGAGAGTGATCAGCAATGGTTGTTGTGGGGAACGTATGGAAGCATGGTGATTTTCTATGGCAGAACTACGTATTCGATGGTTTAGAAAACATGTTGTATAATGTGTAGTGCCCTAAAATCGAAAAAGAATTGTGGGAGTTCTTGGATAGAAATTACAAGACGAAAGATGCTAGAATAAAGAGATTTGTTGTTCGTAGACTCCTCGAGTATTTGATGATGGATTCCAAAATCGTCATTAGTCAAGTTCAAAAGCTCAAATGATATAATATAAAATTCATGCAGAAGCAATATCTCATAGTGAGTCTTTTCAAGTGGTCATTATTATTGGAAAATGACCAGCATCTTGGAGAGACTTCAAAAACTAGTGCAAGAAAATGAAACTTAAGGACTTGATAGTCATATTGAGAACTAAAAAGGATAACCGTAATGCAGAAAAGAAAAACAATTAGGGATTGTAGTTCAAGGCTACGGTGAATCTGGTGGAACAAGTGCATAAACAAAAAAAAAACCACAAGAATCATAGCCAAAGCATAAAATAAAACTTGAGGACTTGATAGTCATATTGAGGACTAAAAAGGATAACCGTAATGCAAAAAAGAAAAATAATTATGGATTCCAATTCTTTTTAAAAGTGGTGATTCAAGAAGTTTAAGGAAACGAAGTATGCCCAGATCAATATAACTTAGATAGAGAGTTTATCTATGATGCGTATAAGATGAATCTATCGGCTGTTGTGTTTAGAGTAAATCTAGTAGGATCTAACTCCAAAGAATGGTAGATGGATATCAGAGCAACTTGTAACGTCTATGGAGACCAGAAAACATTCACCACGTATTAATTAGTGACAAGTAAATAACAACTCTTCATGAGAAACTCTTCCACTACAAAAGCCGTACAATAGGGAAAGATTGTGCTAAATATGATTTCGGGTAAGGAGCTATTGCTTAACAATATCTTGCATGTGTCAAGAAAAAATCATGCGTTGAGATCATTGTTAATCAATAATAAGTTCAAATGGTCTTTATAGTTGGTAGATTTTTATTGTGCAAAGATGGCATGTCTTATATCATATACTAACCTTATCAGTTACGTAGGAATACCCCTTTTGCTTTCCTCCCCAATTACTCAATCAAGGGTAAGGTAGTTTGATTGATGAGTAGTTTAGGAAAGTTTACGAAAAATTCGACTTGGGATAAATAGAGAACTAGAAGATAAAGGGCTGCCTAGAGCCAATTAAAGCTTCTTATTGTGTGTTATATCAAGATATAGGTGAGTCTCATGATCACCTATTCTTCTAGTGTAGCTTCTCAGCATGTGTCTAGAATGAAATATTGCATAAATGTAATGTGAACTGGTATGGACCTTCCCGAAAAGATTTAATACAAATGTTATCCTTATAGTTCAAAGGGAAACGGTTATGTGTGCTCATAAGGAAGTTAGCTTTTAATGCCACAATATGTTCGGCTTATAATGTCTTTCAAAAATCTCTTCGCGTCTTGTCCCACTTTGGATAGAGAGGAGTTTTTCCTTCTTCTTATAAGTATCAATCTTGGATTGAGATGTTAGTTGTGTGGACCAAGAGAGGCCCTCGCGCACACACGACCACTAACCACTTTGGCCCAACTCAAATTTGGAATTGGCTAAAGAAGCTCCGAATTCGATGAAAAAACCTTAATATGTGTGCGTCCTGTATGCGTCAAAAAACACACACGCTTGCATTAGGTTGGGTCTAAGCCTAAGGTTGGGTTTCTTGTCAAATAAGAACTAACTTTTAAAAGAATTTTTTTAATTCAGAAAATTTCTTAAACGCTTTTGTTTGCTTAAACTGGGTCAATTATTTTATGAATTACTAAAAATATTTATTAATTGATATCTGCCATTCAATCTCTTGATTCAAGCCTTCCAACAATTTGTCTAGATTGATAACGGCTATCTAATCCCGTAATTTAAGCCCTAATTTTACTCTCGTCATTCCTCTTTCGATTCTATAAATCCATCCCTCCTTCTGCATTGAAAACAAGGAAAATAATACAACTTTCTCTCTCACTTCATTATGTGAGCTATTGAATTCAACTGTGTGGTGTATTTCGGCTTTCATCCGTGTTGGGAAAGCTAAGATAGAGGCTGAGATTTTGAGCTATTTTATTCTAGGAACGGTGTGACTGCAACTACTTGCACAAAGATGGCGGAGCCGTGAAATGTCTTAAAGAGAATGACATAGTCCGCGACTCATCTCATCTCCAACCATCTTTTCATTCTGGTATTTTAGATTATTTAATTCAAACAATCTGCAAGTAATCCGTTTCAATTTATATTTTGGTTTCGGCTTCAACATAATATACTCTGTGTAAAAGGAACGAAATACCAAAGTTTTTCAAAATGAGGAGCAAAATGAAGCTAGCTTAGTCTAAAAAATTATAAAGAATGTGATATCAAGAGTAATATAAATAATTTATAGAAGAATGACATTGGGGTATCCTTCCAACAATAGTGGAACTTATCTTAGTCCATATTTAGATATGTTATCTTAACTAGTCAATATTATATTTTTTTTAGCGACGACAAGGGAGCATTTGCATTTAGGTCTAAGTTTGTGGCCAACGTAGTAAATAGTAGAATTCTTATCTTTATTTATTGCGACTTAGTGAACATGAATTGCTTATGGCTGTTTGTGTTGTGAATTCGATCTAAATCATGATCAAATCCGAACAACAAGCCTTCTTGAATAACGCGCAAGCCACAAAAGATAACAAGCAAGAAAGAAAACAATTCACATAATAGAGATGCACATATTTACATAGTTCGGCAAGTAATGCTACGTCCATGGGCTCACACTTTTACTATAAATCGATTGAGAATAGAGTACAAGTGTTACAGGGCTTGAGATGAGAGAATTAGGTCATCAAAACATAATGGTTGCACAAAACCCTAGGCAATAATTAAAACAGCGTTCCCGCATAGACTGCTCGAGCGGTCCCTAGGCCACTTAATCGGTCAATCACACTTTTTAGATTCTTTTGCAGAAATTACAAATTATTGCACGCTGCTTCAAACCGGTCGAGCGGACCTATGACCGCTCAATCCGTTTATTCCTCCGTTTGATTTTCTTTACACCTCCAATATTCTTCTACTTGAAGTAAATCGACTCCAAGCCTTCCAAAACCCAGAAATCTCTATCACCTCAGTTGAAGAGTAAAATAATAATTTAGGATTAAAAGAGAAGACAAAGAAGAAGAGAGACATACAGAGAAAATCTTATTAGAAGAATAATGAGGCTTAACGTCTCCTCTACGTATTTATATAATATACACCAAACTAATTACAAAATGACCTAAACATATATAAGACCCTAACTTAAAACCAAGTCGAATCAACCAGTTCTAAACCAAAGAACAGTCGGTGACAAAAAAAATGCGGCAAAACCTTATACACCAAAGTTGTTTGAACTCAAATCCTCTCCAATAGTGTTCAAATTAACAAATCGATGCCCAAAAAGGCCAATAGAGATGATTGTGACACCCCTGAAAGAGATCGGAACAAAAAAAAAAAACAAAGATAGGAGGCTCTAAGTTATGATCTACGAAGAACACTCTATCGGCACCGAAAATAAGAAAAAATTTGAAGAAAAATATCAAACAATTGAGAAAAAAAAAGGGAAATCGTGGAAGAATAGATCGAGACTAGTCAATCATCAGGAAATATTTTTGGGTTTTTTTTTTTTGCAATCACGAATTCAAAGAAGAAAAAATGGAGAAAAAGGGAAAAGAAGGAAGAAGGTTGGATTGGGATGCTCTGATACCAAGTTGAAGAGTATTAAAAGAGGAAAGAAAGAAGAAGAGAGAAAGACAGAGAAGATGTTATTAGAAAAATAATTAGGCTTAACGTCACCTCTACACCACACCAGTATTTATATAAGAGGCACCAAACTTATTACAAATTGACCCTAGCATATATAAGACCCTAACATATATAAGTAATTATCTAACAGCCTCAAAGCACTAATCAAGAAAATCCAATGTGAGTTATCCTCTCATTTTCTAAGCTTGAAGACCGACCGAAGTTGAATTGTCATTCAGCTTCTCCACTGTCACCACTTTAGTGAACATGTTTACAGAATTTCATTCGTGTGAATCTTTTCTAGATTAAGTTGTCCATCTTCCAACTGAGATTGAATAAAGTAATATTTGATATCAATATGCTTGGTTCTTGAATGGGACGCCGAGCTCTTTTCCAGATGTAAAGCGATTTGACTGTCACTAAATAACTGACACTTGTCTTGTCCTCTTCTCAGTCCCTTCAAGAAACCCTTTAGCCATATCAACTCCTTACATGCCTCTGTGACTGCTACATATTCTGCCTCTGTGGTAGATATTTTTACTATTTTCTACAATTTGGAAACCCAGCTGACTACTGCACAGCTCAGGGTAAACACATACCTAGTTGTACTCTTCCTGCAGTCAATGTCCCCTACCAGGTCTGAATCTACATAACCTTGCAACTAGATCCCCGAGCCATTGTAAGACAAAGCATAACCCGTTGTGCCTCTAAGATACCTCAGAATCCACTTTACTACTCCCTTGTGTTCCTTTCTCGAATTTGACATGAATCTACTCACAACTCCGACTGCATAGGCAATGTTTGGTCTCGTACAGGTCATGGCGTACATCAGGCTACCTACGATTGACACGTACGATACCTTAGCCATGTAACTTCTTTCTTCCTCTATGACAGCTCTGTATTCCTTGAAAGTCTTGAATGGTTTCCCAAAGGCGTGTTAACAAGTTTAGCACCTTCCATGTTTAGCCGTTGCAGGACCTTCTCAACATATTCTGATTGTGAAAACTTTAGCTTCTGACCCTTTCCATCCTTGCTGATTCTCATGCCAAGTATCCATTTGGCTATCCCCAAATCTTTCATAACAAATTCATTGGACAGCTGTACCTTGAGATTTGAAATCTCATTCATGTTGGATCCTGCAATCAGCATCTCATCTGCATATAGGAGAAGTATCAAATACGACGTCGTAAATTTCTTGATGTAACAGCAATGGTCACTATGACATCTACTGAACCTGGTATCTGCCATAAAGTTGTTTTTCCATTGCCTAGGTACCTATTTTAACCCGTACAAACTTCTCTTCAATTTGTAAACCTTCTCCTATATACCTTTGATTGAGTGGCCCTGTTACTGGCGCATGTAGATCTCCTCCTCCAAGTCCCCATGAAGGAATGTTGTCTTGATATTTAGTTGCTCCAGATGCAAGTCTTCTACAGCCACAATACTTAACATTGTTCTGATGGTAAAGACTTTCACAACCGGTAAAAATATCTCAGTGTAGTCAATCCCTAACTTCTGTTGAAACCCCTTAATTACCAGCCTAGTCTTGTACCACTTGCTCCTATCAGCTTCTTTCTTCAACCTGTAGACTCACTTGTTCTGTAGTGCTGACTTTTTCTTAAGTAACTGTACCAAGTTCCAAGTCTTGTTTTATGATAGACACTCCATCTCTTCATCCATGGCATGCTCCCACTCGCCCTTTGCCTCAATCTGTAAAGTTTCTTCAAAGCATTTTAGCTCACCCCTATCTATCAATAGCAAATAATGTAGTGAATGAAAGTATCTAACTGTAGGCCTACTAATTCTAGTAGACCTCCTAATTGTGGGAGTGTGTGGTTCGAAGACATTGCTAGATAATCCATCAAACACGGCATAGTCTGATTTATCTACTTTCTCATCCTTTTGATCCTGTTTATTTTTATACAAAATAGACTTGTTAAATATCACATCCATACTCCTAACTGTTTTCTTATTTTTTGAGTCCCACAACCTATACCCAAAGCTGTCGATACCATACCCAACAAACACGCATTTTCGAGACTTAGGGTCAAGCCTACCCCTGTTCTCTGACTCAATATGTACATAAGTTGTTCATCTAAAAATACACAAATGAAATTTTTTTACCTCCTTCCCGGTCTATGTTTCCTCTGATAGTCCATAATTCAATGCAAGTAATGGGCCATATAAAGACCCATATTTTCGAATAGTACGGTAGAAGATTAATAGGAGTAGTAGTTTCTCTTAGAACTCGTAAAACTCTAGAACGCAAGGTAAATATAAGAAATAATTTTATGATGAGAACTTAACGGGCCAAGGCCTAGAAAAAAATAGAGGCCCCAAATAAAACAAGGCCACGATAAATAAATATCCAAATCAAAAACGACCCAAATTCAAGAAAAGACTCAAACACAAAAGGCCCAACTTAAATAAAAATCTAAGTGTCCATGTGGGCCAAGTCCCCATAAGCCCAAAAATTAAATGAGGGCAAACTTACCAAGTGGCCCATAATCAAATAAAAAGCCTAAGTGTTTCCATAAGACCCAATTGGCCCACAATCAAATAAAAAGCCCAAGTTTTCTATAAGGCCTAAAACCAATTGAAGCCTAAGAGAATATTTCCTTAAGCCGAAAACTTTAATTCTTTTTACAAGCCCAATATCAAACAAGGCCCAAAGATTTAAATGTGGTCTAAGCGTAATTAAGACCTAAGACTTAAATAGGCCTAAGTAAAAACTAATTCCAAACAACAATCAAAGCCCAAAGTATTTAATTAGGCCCAAAACTAATCTAGGCTTAATTCTAACAAAAGGTCAAAGACAAATAAAAGTCCAAAGTATTTAATTAGGCCCAAAACTAATCTAGGCTTAATTCTAACAAAAGGTCAAAGACAAATAAAAGTCCAAGTCTTAGAAGTGTGGCCTAAGTATAATCAAAGCCAAATATTCAAACTAGATCAAAGCATAATCAAGGCCTAAGTATTAATGAGGCCCAAGCTCAATATTGCGGGCATTTTTTGGTCTTGCGGGATGCACCAGATAACTATTATTTTTTAAAAAAATATTTTTTTCATTTCAAAATAAGAAAATCTAAGATATTCAAACATGCTTGTTAGAAAAATAGAGTCGCCACTTGATTTTTCAAAAAAAAACAAGAAAAATAAAAAGAAGGTTGCAGATCTTTTTAAAAAAAATATATAATTAGAGAAAATGAACGATTGATGACTAAGATACAAAAAGGGAAGGTGTTAGGCACCATTTTTACCCAATCGTGAGATTGGCCTCTACTTTGTCAATATTGATTTTTGTTGAAAATTTTTTAAAGCTAACAAATACATAATGGAAGGTTTAAAGAGTTCAAAGAAAAGCAAGTAACGAAAAAAATCCTAACTATGATTCCTAGGGTCATGGAACTTGGTTGTTATTTCTAGATATGTCACACGTATCATTTGAGAAAAGCAAAGTAAAAAACATACGAATAAGTGATAAAATGAACAAACGGGGATCTAAGGGTCATGCAACAATGTTTTTACCTCTAACATGCGGCGAACAGGCTATATAAAATAAACAGAGAAGATTCTAGCACTATTTTAAGCTACTGGACACGCATAAAAACTCACGGCCGTGACAACCAATGTTGCGGCTATGACAAACGAAGTCAAAAAAATCTCACGGCCATGTGTGGCGTCGAGATTTGAGATTTTTGGTAATTCAAAAATAAAAAAATTTGAAGGTTGTTTGAAAAATATTTTAACACCTTGAAAGCTAAAATTTGAAAACCCATTTTGTTAAAAATTGAGTCGCCACTTGATTTTTGAGAAAAATTAAGAAAAACAAAAATAGCTACTGATCTTTAAAGTGTTTAACTAGAGAAAAAAAGCTTCAGGGGCAAAGGTACGAATCGGGAAAGGTGTTAGGCACCCTGCTCACCCAACCGTAAGGTTAGCCTGTCACGCCCCTAACACCAGGGTCACGTGAAAGCCCATCAAAACACCATTTGAGAAAATAAGATTTACAGTTGGAAAACCATCAACTCAAAATATTACAGCATTTGGATAAAGATCTCCAGTTTATCTCTCATAAACAGTAAACATGTAATTTCATACATGAATAAATATATCACCTCAAGGTATACAAAACTCTCCTTCTGAAACAGGCATCACATGTATAAGCACATGTCCAAAATAGAAAAACTACAACTAGTCTTCCGCTACCACAGGAATCTAGGTCAACTCCTCGTGCTCACCTGAAAAGGTTTTACAGAAAAATCCCACACCGTGAGCTGAAGCCCAATAGAAAATAGACAATAAAGCTGTAAAGCAGACTATGCAATCATAAGCATACGGGCTCAACCACAGGAGCCAAAAAGGTTTTTCTTCCAAAATGGCAAGTTTTCCATCAAACTACAAGGAGTCTCAAAAAGGTTTTATCTCATAAAATTCCACATTTTTTATCCTTCAAACTATGCATATCATCCTAACAGATATCATGCCACAGTTAAGGAAAAGCTGTAAATAAACAGTAAGCTCCAATCAAGCCACACAGTCGAAGAAAAAAGATAAAATGTAATCCTATGTACCGACTCTGCCACACAGACAAAGGTAACAACTATAGACTCCTGTCCATTATCCTAGTCATGAACCACTTAAGCCCTGCTAGATAATAACAAGTTCTATACGGAGCTACAACAACAACGCCATTCATGGAGGCAACCGACTCTTTACGAATTTTCACGACCGATGGAGGAAGCATCCAAAGCTTAATTTATGAACTTTCATGACCGAAGGTACAAAGCCCCTACACTGCTTAATTTATGGGGACTAGCCTGAAGGTATAAAACACCTACGCTGCGCACATTTTTGGACTTCCACCATGGAGCAATAGAAGCCCAACTCAACACATCTACTGTCACGGGACATCTACGGAAGACATTTCAAAACCCACCGTAGCTTAATTACGAAAACTCACAAAGCAGTTTATACAACACGTGTATAAAAGAGATCCAATCCATGAACATGGAGTTCTAAAACTATTTTCAACAAAACATTTTAAAAGTGAGACTCAACCCCACGGGTTAACTCCAAACCTCCAAAAAGACGATTTTTACCATTTTTAAAAAACACCTCATTTTCAAATATCTTTTTGAAAACTACGGATACCACTTACCCGAAACATGTATACAACCAAGAAAAGGCATAAAAATCTACTTTTACCCAAAAACCAAGGTTTACACATAAAAATCACATTTGATGTATTTTCTACTCCGTAAAAACACATATAATCACATATATCAATCTTATACAACAGTAGGGTCTAGAATTCTACCACGAAAAGTCAAGAACTCAACGTCTCAAATCTGAACAGTGTCAGAATGAGAATTCGACTGGATGGATGCGAAGCCCATGGCCCCGATAGCAAGGATCCACAAAGGATCAAACACAAAACCAAGCCCTGGGCCTTCAAAGCTAGAGAGAAGGCAGAGAAAAGGAGAAACTTAACTCTTAAGAAATATTTTTCTCAAAAACTCCACCCTTGGAATATTTATAGAAAATGAAAAAATGCCATATCCAGTCGATCGAACCTCTAAGTTCAGTCGACCGAACCCAAATTTTTTGGTCCAGTCGACTGAACTAGTGGGCAATGTGTTTTCTGAAGCAAAATAACGTTCTTGGTCCAAACACAAGCCAAACAAGCCTCTACCAAACCCTAGAAAGCGTATAACACATTTATACATGCTGTTCTACAATTTTAAAACATAACTCATGCATCGAGGCTATTTATATACTGAAAGAAATACGTCATGTATATAAAAATAACTCAAAATGTAAAGGTTCAGGATCTCAGAACTCTCCCTCCTTAAGAAATTTTGCCCCCGAAATTCGAAACAAGGTCACGAGGTAAACAGGTCTGGGTATCTAGCACGCATCCTAGACTCTAGCTCCCATGTCGCTTCTTCAACCCCGCGATGAAGCCATAGGACCTTGACATAAGCAATCGTTCTCCCCCATAAAATCTGCTCCTTTGTATCAAGAATCCTCGCTGGACGCTCCTCACAAGTGGCATTCTCATCAACCCGCAACTCAGCCCAATCTAGCTCATGTGAAGGATCAGGCTCGTACCTCCGAAGCCTAGAAACATGAAACACGTTGTGCACAGATGCTAACTGAGGTGGCAAAGCCAAACGATATGCAACCTCTCTAATCCTATCGAGGATCTCAAATGGTCCAATGAAGCGCGGTGATAGCTTCCTGCTACGACCAAATCTCATCAAACCTCTACGTGGCGAGACCTTTAGAAACACATGATCTCCCACTACAAACTCCAAAGGTCGCCTCCTCTGATCTGCATAACTCTTCTGCTGACTTTGCGCTGTCATAATGCGTTGGCGAATCACAATAACCTTCTCTGTAGTCTCCCGTACCATGTCAGGTTCCAAGACTGTGGTCTCTCTTACATCGGTCCAACACACGAGCGATCTACACGATCTACCATACAAAGCCTCATACAGTGCCATCCCAATACTAGACTGATAGATGTTGTTGTATGCAAACTCTGCCAACGGTAGATGATCCTCCCATGAACCTCTGAAATCAAGGACACAAGCTCTCAACATATCCTTCAAAATCTGTATGGTCCTCTCTGACTGACCATCCATCTGGGAGTGAAAAGAAATATTGAACATCAAGCTCGTCCCTAAAGCCTCCTGAAGACTCTGCCAATACCGCGATGTGAAGCGCGGGTCTCGGTCAGAAATAATAGATGCTGGTACTCCATGCAACAGAACTATCTCTCTGACATATAAGCTACTCAGTCATTCCATCGAATCCTTCACTCGGATGGGGAGAAAGTGTGGAGACTTCATCAACCTATCAATCACAACCCACATGGCGTCGTGTCCCCTAAGTGATTGAGGAAGTCCTGACACAAAGTCCATCGTGACGTTCTCCCACTTCCACTCTGATATAGGAAAGGACTGCAGCAATCCTGTCGATCTCTGGTGTTCTACCTTCACCTTCTGACAGGTAAGGCACTGTAAAATAAATTAGATCACTTCCCTCTTCATTCCCTTCTAACAGAACTGACGACATAGGTCATGATACATCTTTGTGCCTCCAGGATGCACTGCAAGGCGAGAATGATGACACTCATGTAGTAGATCAACTCGGCATGACTTTGGCACAAATAACCTCCCAGCTAACCTCAGACTCTAATCTGAACCCACAATCTAGCCAGCTGTGTCCTCTCTACTAGCAACACGATCTCATATCATCTGAGCCTCTTGGTTCGTCTGCTGGACCTCTAGCACACGTGTTATCAACGCTGGTCGAGTAACTATTAAAAATAGGGTGGCACCCGTCACTGTCTCCCCGAGACACAGATCAAACTCTCTAACCTCTCTAAGCATGTCCCACTCACGTATAGTCACAGAAGCTAACGACCTGTGAGATCTACTACTGAGCGCGTCTGCCACAACATTAGCATTTCCTTGATGGTACTGCAAGTCAAAATCATAATCCTCCAACAACTCCATCCATCGTCGTTGGCACAAGTTCAGGTCCTTTTGTGAAAATAAGTATTTCAGACTCTTGTGATCGGAGAAAACTTTAAAATGCTCATCATAAAGATAGTGACGCCATGTCTTCAAGGCAAAGACCACGGCTGCCAATTCCAAATCGTGTGTCGGGTAGTTCTTCTCGTGCGTCTTCAACTGCCGAGAACCATAGGCCACAACCTTCCCTTCCGGCATCATAACACAGCCCAGACCGTCATGTGATGCATCACAGTACACTGTATACCCCAAGCCTCGCTCTAAAATGATCAACACTGGTGCAGTAGTCAACCTCGTCTTCAACTCCTGGAATGCCGACTCACAAGACTCACTCTAAACAAACACGACTCCCTTTCGCGTCAAACGCATCATCGGTGCAGCAAGTCTCGCAAAGTACTTCATGAACCATCAGTAGTAGCCTGCCAAACCCAGAAAATTGCGAATATCAAAGGCACTCTTTGGTCGCTCCCAACCGATCACAGCATCAGTCTTCGACGAATCCACAGCTACCCCGTCTATCGACACTACGTGTCCAAGGAACCTCACCTCAGACATTCAGAACTCGCACTTCTCGAACTTCGCGTACAAGCAATGCTCTCTCAAAGTCTGTAGCACAATCCGCAGGTGATCCTCGTGTGCCTCCCTAGTAGGTGAATATATCAGAATATCATCCACAAACATTACCACAAAATTGTCCAGATAAGGATGGAAGATCCGGTTCATCAAACTCATGAACGTAGCAGGAGCATTCGTCAGACCGAACGGCATAACCAAAAACTCGTAGTGACCATAGCGAGTCCAAAAGGCGGTCTTTGCTACGTCCTCGTCTCTAATCCTCAACTGGTGGTATCCTGATCTCAAGTCAATATTTGAAAAGCAACTCGAACCCTTCAGCTGATCAAACAAATCATCTATACTCGGCATTGAATACTTGTTCTTCACTGTCACCTGATTCACCTTCCAGTAATCGATACACAAATGCAAAGATCCATCATTTTTCTTTACAAAAAGAGCAGGAGCTTTCCACGGCAAAGTACTCGGGCATATAAACCATCTGTCTAGCAACTCCTGAAGCTGTACCTTGAGTTCACGTAACTCAGCAGGTGCAAAATGATAGGATAGTTTAGATATGGGAGCAGCTCTGGGAACTAGATTAATAGAGAACTCTACCTCCCAGCTCAGTGATAACTCGAACAGAATGTCAGGAAAGATATCTAGATAGTCATAAATCACCTGAGATAACTCTTCTCGACTCCCAACTACCCCATCCGACATGAGAGCTGAGAAAAGGAAACCCAGGTTGCCCTAGTTCCACACAGCGCTGGGTGAAGACATCAAACCCTCATCCCGATCACCCACAAAACAAAAATAATCTCCCATCGGTGTACAAATTGTTACCCTCCGTCGATTGCAATCGATAAATGCACGACAGGTGGTTAGCTAATCCATCCCTAGAATGACATCAAACGCGGTCATGTCTAGAATAATGAAGTCAAACTCTAAACAACAACCGGTAACCTCCAACACACAGGATCCACAGGCAAGACTCAACGTCACACTCCCACTGACTGGGGTCTCCAAGCTCAAAGTACTACCCAATCAGTCCATTTCCAGCCCCAAAGCAGATGCAAAAACAGATGATATAAACGAATGTGATGCTCCGGTGTTGACAAGAGCACTGGCTCATGATCTATAGACTAGAAAAGTACCTCTGATCATGGAGGTGGTAGCAGTAGCATCGGGTACGATCGGTGCTCTGGATAAACTAGGATCTGTAAGAACATACGCCCTGGCCTGTCCACTGTGGCCTTAAACTGCTGACTGTCTTTCCGACTGTATTGAAGTGCCTTCTTCTGCAAACCTAGCTGGCTGGCATCCCTGGACATATGAAGTAACAGGTGCTCCAGCTGTACTCTGAATGCTCCCTCCGCTGGGGCAGTTCCTCTGGATGCACCCTGACTGGCCACACTCAAAACACACCACTGGCCATTGGCACTTGTGACATAGAAGGCCTCTCTGATCTGACCTTCCCGTTGAAGCTACGAGAGGTGTAAGTGCAGAAGACTGTGGCAGATATGACTCCACTGGATAGGAACTCGGACCAGACGTCTGTCGACCCTTGTTCTCCCTGCGCCCCTGATCTTGTGTGCGTCCCCCACCTTGCTGACTTCGACTGTCCCTATCTCTACGCGTCTCGTTCAAAGTATCCTCCACCTTCAATGCAGTCTCCACTAACTCTGTAAAGATCTGCATCCTGAACGCTACTACTCTGTCACAAATAGAGAGCCTCAAACCCCTCTTGAACTGTTTCGCACGGAACTCATCAGTAGGCACAATCTCCTCTGCAAACTGGGACAGGCTAGTAAACTCAGTCTCATACTCAACCATTGACATCGTCCCCTGAGTCAGGAAAAGAAAGTCCTCTCTGTAGCGATCCCTCAAAGTCGCTAGAAAGTATTTCTCCAAAAATACCTTCGTGAATGCCTCCCAAGTGCCTCCTACTATGATCTTGGCGAACTTCCACCACATATGAGCACTCCCCCTCAGCTGGCAAGCAAAAAATGAAACCCGCAAATCATCCTCCTCAATCTAAAGAGTATCAAGGATCCTGATAACCAGCCCCACCCATTCAGTGGCTACCGTGGGGTTGGAATCCCCAGAAAAGGTAGGAGGGTCCAAATGGCAAAACTCACGCATCGCAACCGTTGTCCTTGGCAAAAGGTACACTCTTTTTCCACTTAGAGGCCTCAGCCAACTGCCGAACAGAGCCTACCATCTCACGCATCAGGTCTCCATCAAAAGGTCCTCGGGGTGCATTAGCATCCCCAATATCTAGGACTGGAACGTCCCTTCGGCTAGAACCACGGCCACGGCCTCGACCACGGTCTCGTCCTCCCCGCGTGCACATAATTCTATACGAAAGAAATATAACTTGATAAGAATTCATAAAACATGTTATTGCTAACGTAAAAGACATATCATGTATAAGCATGCTATGTAGCGACCCGATCCCTTTTTATTTTTAGGATTTAATCGAAAACTTATTTTGAGACCTTTGGTGGATTTGAGAAAAGTGCTAATTTGGAGAGAGAATTAAAATTTTAATTACGTAATGATGGATGATGAGGGATATAGGTTGTGTAGTGTATGAGAATATCGTTGTGAGGTGTTTGGTTTATGCTTGGATATGGTGTTGGGAGCTTCTGTTTAGTTTGTCTCCCAGCGCTGACCGCTCGAGTGGTGGGGGTCCTCTCAAGCGGACTGTCGGAATATGTTTAGAGTATTCTCGAATGATAGAGAAAGGTTGAGAGTGTATATATATATATATATTGAGCCCCCCCCCCCCTTCCAGCCACGTGAGCCCCTCTCATTTCCTCCTCTTCTTCTAGAGAGAGAGACCCAAATCCGCATAAAATCCTAACCTCTTACCTTTCAAAATTAAAGATTTGAAGCTAGATTGGGAGCAAGTAAGGGTAGAAATCAAGCTTTGGAGCAATAAAAAAGAAGATAAACTACTCTAGAGGCAAGATCTCTCAACTTCCAAACCCAAGGTGGGAAGATCGAATGAGATTTCAAGCTTTCGTGCAAATCCGAGGTATGATCTAGACTCTCTCACATGTTTGTGTTGATTTGAGTTGATAATTTATTATATGAGTAAATTATAGTAGGTTTCATGCATGATTTGAAGGATTGATAGAATAATGGGTGAGTTCGGTTGGGTTCTCATAAAGAATTGAGTTTTTTAGAAAAGATTAACCATGATTTGTTCAAATTTGTGGTATAAAAAGGGTTTATGAGACATGAATCCAATGTTTTGGACTTGAAATTGAGATTTGAGACAGGTTTGATGAAGGTTTAAGGGTGTGGGGGCTAGAAAATCAAAACAGGGAAAAATATGGATTTGTCTCGGACACCAGCGCGCTCGAGCGGAGCCCTGTCCCCTCGAGCGATCAACTGGCAGAGAGTTGGGCGCTCAAGTTTTCCGTCCGACTACAAGGAGTCTCAAAAATATTTTATCTCATAAAACTCTAAATTTTTCATTCTTCAAACTATGCATATCAACCTAACAGATATCATGCCACAGTTAAGGAAAAGCTGTAAATTAACAGTAAGCTCCACTCAGGCCACATAGTTGAGGAGAAAAGATAGAATGTAATCCTATGTACCGACTCTGCCACACAAACAAAGGTAACAACTATAAACTCCTGTCCATTATCCTAGTCCTGAACCACTTAAGGCCTACTAGATAATGACAAGTTCTAAACAGAATTACAACAATAACGTCATTTACAGAGGCAACCGACTCTTTACGAATTTCCACGACCGATGGAGGAAGCATCCAAAGCTTAATTTACGAATTTCCACAAACACTGCTTAATTTATGGGGACTAACCCGAAGGTACAAAGTATTTACGCTGTGCACGTTTCTGAACTTTCACCGATGAGCAATAGAAGCCCAACTCAACACATCTATTGTCATGGTACATCTATGGAAGACAATTCAAAACCCACCGTAACTTAACTACGAAAACCCACAAAATAGTTTATACAACACATGTATAAAAGAGATCCAATCCATCAACATGGAGATCTAAAACTATTTCTAACAAAACGTTTAAAAGGTGAGACTCAACCCCGCGGGTTAACTCTAAACCTCCAAAAAGACATTTTTTACCATTTTCACAAAATATCTCGTTTTCAAACCTCCTTTTGAAAACTATAGATACCACATACCCGAAACATGTATACAACCAACAAAAGGCGTAAAAATTCACTTTTACCCAAAAATCAAGGTTTACACATGAAAATCACAATTGATATATTTTTTACTCAATAAAAATACATATAATCACATATATTACTCTTATACAGCAGTAGGGTTTAGAATCCTATCTCGAAGAGTCAAGAACTCAACGTCTCAAAATTAAACAGCGTCAGAACGAGAATTCGAGCAGATGGATACACGGCCCTGATAGCAAGGATCCACAAAGGATCAAACACAAAATCAAGCCTCGGGCCCTCAAAGCTAGAGAGAAGGCAAAAAAAAGGGGAAACTTAGCTCTTAAGAAATGTTTTTCTTAAAAACTCCGCCCTAGGATATTTATAGAAAACGAAAAAATGCACTGTCCAGTCGACCGAACCTCCAAGTTCAGTCGACCAAACCCAAATTTTTTGGTCCAGCCGACTGGGCTAAGCCCTCTAGTCGACTGAACTGGTGGGCAGTGTGTTTTCTAAAGCAAAACAAGATTTTTGGTCTAAACACATGCCAAACAAGCCTCTACCAAACCCCAGAAAGCGTATAACACATTTATACATGCTGTTCTACAACTTTAAAACACAACTCGTGCATCGAGGCTATTCATATACTGAAAGAAACACGTCATGTATATAAAAATAACTCAAAATGCAAAGGTTCAGGGTCTCACATGGCCTCTATTAATCATCATTGGTTCTTAATAAGATTTTTCAAATGCATGCAAATATAAAAAATAAAGGCAAAGAGAGAACATCCAAAATTAAATAAAAAATATATATAGCATATGTATATAGAACACCAAAATAAAACAAATAAAAAAAATAAAATTCTAAATCCTACGATATGCAATTTCGAACTAAATGATACATGGAGCACACCCACGTGTAATGATTTAAAAACAATAAAAATATGCTAGAATCTTTAAGTTCAAACTATACTAAAAATAAACATAAATTTTGCTAATAATACCTAAGCTATTCTAAACATGATTTTCAATGGAAGTAAACAAAATATACTTTAAAACTAGCGTGCATATTATCAAATAATCTAAAAATTACACTAACATTATTTTAAACAAAAATCATCAAAGCATGCTAAATGGTTAATATCAAATTAGTTACTAACTAGAAAAAACAGTAAAATGAAATAAAATAGGTGAAATGGAAATTAAATTTAAGACTAAAAGATTTTGTGAATTTTAGTGCCAAATAAAATGAAAGAAAAAAAAAGGAATATTACTAAAGGAAAACTATTTTTAAAGATTTGGTGAGTTTTGAGGTTAACAAAAAGAAAATAAAAAATACTACAAAATGAAAATTAAGCTAATATTAAAAGAAAAAAAAAAAAAGAAACGGAACATTAAAAAGAAAATAAAGTTAACATTAGAAGAAATAAATGAAACATTAATAAAGAAATATTAAACTAACATTAGAAGAAAAAGTAAAAGAAAAATAAAATGAAACATTACAAGGAAAATAAAACTAACATTAGAAGAAAATAAAATAAAATAAAATATTAACATTAAATGAAAGATTTAACTAACATTAAAAGAAAAATAAAATAAAATACTAACATCAAATTGGTGTAATATTGACAATTACGATCATATGTATGTAAGTACTTAGATTATAACAATAACGACACCGTTAGTCGTATTATCAATGATGCTAGCACTAATTAATGAATTAACAAATTTAATGTAAATAAGCAAATAAACTAAACAAGCTAAGACTTTCATTATAATATGAATATAGCTACTTTATCAAACTAAATACATTCATTATAAATCAAGTAAATTCTAAAGATTAAAACAACTATATAAGCAATGTAAAAGATGAAACATTCTATTTAACCCGATCACTCCGAAGAGGTAGGAAATGGAGTTAGAAGGACCAGAGATCCAAACAAAATACCTGGATCGCTAAGGAATCCTCGAGTCGGGGAATGGTGATCGGCAATTCAATCCTCAAGCGATGATCCAAGTTAGGGTTTCAAAATTTTGATATCAGGGGTTCGGCTCTCGATACTTCGGTAGAGTTTCTGCGTCGGAGCTCGGACTTGCTTGGTGACTCAGCAAAGTTTCTCTCTCTAAAATTCTGTCTTGAAAACGTACCAGGGGGTATGGTATTTATGGAATTATTCAACCAATGAGATGCTGACACGTTCTGGGGCACGTCAGGCCATTTGGAGTTGGCGGTCGCCAGATATGAATTTGGCGGTCGCCACAACAAAATAAGCTTCCAAGGGTTTTTATTGGTAGTCGCCACAATGGACATGGTGGTCACCAAAAATCAAAATGGCGATCGTTGCCTTGGGCTAGAGTTTCCAAGAGGTTCCATTGGCGGTCGCCACAATAAACATAGCAGTCACCACAAAAAGGTGAAGCTTCCAAGATGTTCTATTGGCGGGTGGTTCAAGATGTATTCACTGGTTTGCAGGTTTTAATCATTGGGTTCAAATACCGAGTTTGGATAATTTCCTGAGGATTGTACTGAAACACCATTCTAATCGTTTTTATTATCGAATTTTCCTAAGATTTAGGCATGGTCAAATTGAGGTGTCTATAATTGCCCCTCTTTGATATAACTTGCATAGCAACGCGTGATGCAAGTTATAACAAAGATCCAGAGATAATATCTATTTGACCGAGCCGTTAATCTTAGACCGCAAACATACAAGCATGCATTTGATGTTGGTCGTACTTAAATTTTTATCGAGCTGCCAACATACCCATTTGCTATGGATTAGACCAAAACGTAGTTCCTAGGACAAAATGCAAGATAAAAAATATGATGCAGATGCTAACATAATGTAAATACTGGTATGATCAAACAAATCTTAAAGATTGAATCAAAATCTAAAGGGAGTAGTACAAACAAACAAGTTAAAGAACGAGTCAAGATCTAACAACTCGGTTGTGAATAAAATAATTAAAAAGGATCGAGTCAAGATCCTAAAAATTATCTTAACCAGGGAAGGAACAACAAATTAAAAAGTCGAGTCGAGACCTAAAAACTCAGAATGAACCATAGGATGAAAATAATTAAAAGTCGAGTCAAGGTTTAGAACTATTTTCACCGGGAAGGATAACCACGAATTAATAGGTCGAGTCTAGACCTAAAAACTCAGGACGAAATAGGAGATAAAAATAATTAAAAACCAAGTTACGGCTTAAAATTAAATTTATTAGGAGGAAAACCACGAATTAGTAGGTCGAGTTAAGACCTAAAAACTCGGAACGAAACACGGGATAAAAATAATTAAAAGTCAAGTCACGGTTTAAAATTAAATTTATCAGGAGAAAAATCACGAATTAATAGGTCGAGTCAAGACTTAAAAACTCGAGACGAAACACAGGATAAAAATAATTAAAAATCAAGTCATGACTTAAAATTAAATTTATCATGACAAAGCATCACAAAGAGATAGGGTAGGAAAATACTCAAAACAAGATTTAAGAAAAATCATTTTTGAAATACGCGTAAGATTTTAAAATCAACCAAGATAAAAACACACTAGACTTAAGTATTTATTTTTAGAAAAACCATCACACAAAATTATTTCTAAAAAACACACGAAAATTTATAAAGAAAATACATGATAAAAGCATACACACAATAACAAACCAATATGATAACAAAATAAAATCATACACCCTCAACAAGAAAATAATCACGCAATAAAACACACAAAACAAACAACAATAAACCTCCAAACAACCCCTCAAAACCCCAAAACGCATGATGATCCACTGACCTGGCAGTCGTCGGGTATGAAGCTCGAGAACATGACATGACTGTTGACAACCTGGTGACCGCCGAGAAAAAACCCGTCTGAGATGGCAGTCGTCGGATAAAAATCCCTTCAAGTTGGTGTAGACATCCCAGTTTGACCCCGCCTAATTTTAGGCGAATCCGATGATGAAAACATGTGAATTCGTGCTTCCGTACGATCCTCGAGAAGTGATCCAAGCTCGGTATTTGAACCCGGAACCTTCAAACCAATGAAATTCTAACAATCCATCGAAACTTGCTACCCAAGTAAGGCGACCGCCAACTCATTATGGCGATCGTCATAGAACTTTGTGGAAACCCTAGCCAAAAGTGGCGACCGCCACCTTTCATCATGGAGACCGCCAACTCCTATTGTGGCGACCGCCATAGAACTTTGTGGAACCTTTCAAAAACATGGCGACTGCTATCTTTGATTATGGCGACCGCCAACTCCAAATGGCCAGACATGTCCCAAAACGTGGCAACATTTCATTAGTTGAAGAATTCTATAAATATCGTACCCCAGCGTACGTTTTCAGTACGAATTTTGAGTGAGAGAGACTCTGCCGATATACCGAGCGATCCCGAGCCCCGACACTAAAACCCTGTCGAACCTCCAACCGACGTCGAAGTCTTGCTTGAATCATCACCCGAGGATTGGCCCATTGGAGCACATTCTCGACTTGAGGATTCCACAATTCAGGTACCTTGTTTGGATCCCCGGTCCTTCTAACCCTATTCTCTTTCTTTTGGGGTGATCGGGTTACATTTAATTTCAGCTCAAGTACTCCTTCTCGTTTACAAAGTTAATCTTTTCTTTATTTAATTGTCTTCATTTAGTTTAGTCCTTTAATTCGTTGTTTAATTAACACATTCACACCAAGTACATTATCGTTTTCTTTAATATATGCATCAAATTAGTGCTATGCTAATATAATTAAACAATACGACAAAACAATGTCGATATTGTTGTAATTCAAAACACTTACATTAAAATGGTTATGATCATCAATATTATACCCCTTTAAATCTAGTATTTCATTTCTTCTCTTTTTATTTTCTTTCATGCTAATTTAATGTACTAGCATTCTATTTCATTTCCTCTTCTTTTTCATGTAAATATTAATTTATTTCTCCGTTTCCTTTTTCTTTTAGCATAGTATCTCTTTTGTAGCTTTCATTTTTCATATTAATGTAGTTCCTCTTTTCTAGTATTTTATTTTCTTCGCTTCCTTATAATGTTTCATTTAGTGTTTCTTTTCCTTTTAATATTAGTTAATTTTTAATGCTGACATGTCTTTTCTTTTCTTTTATGGTAGTGTAGCTTTATTTTTCTTTAAACTTTCAAAATTTTCTTTGTTATAAAATTCTCATTTTATTTTCTTTGTTAGTAAGCTTTCTTTTAGTATAAAATTTTCATACATCCTTTTACGTTTACTTTTTGTCTTTAATGTTAATTTAGTTTATTTTTTATCATGCATGTTTTAGACTTGTTTAGTTTATTTTGGTAACAAATTCATATTTAGGTAGTTTTGGTAACTTCTAAAGTATTTTATTGTTATTATAATAGTTTAGGTCATTTTGATAAATATTGCATGCGTGAGTACTCCATATATCCTTTTAGTTAGAAATTGCATGCCATAAGACTTAGAATTTTTCTTTTGATATTTATGTGTTTTGGAGTGCTATGAACATATTTTATGTATTTTCTATATTTGAGTTTGGATGTTCTCTCTTTGTCTCTATTTTCTTTATTTGCATGCATTTGAAAAATTTTATTAAAGAACCAATGATGATTAGTAGAGGCCAACCTTATGGTTGGGCGAACGGAGTGCCTAACACCTTTTTCGATTCGTACCTTAACCCCCGAACCCTATTTATCTGTTTAACATTTTAAAGGTCAGTGGCTATTTTTATTTTTCTTAGTTTTTCTCAAAAACTAAATGGCGACTCCATTTTTAATCAAAAGGGTTTTCAAAATTTAGTTTTCAAAGTGTTTAAAATATTTTTCAAAACATCTTTGACTTACCTTATTTTTTACCCCTAAATCCCAACGCCACACTCGGCGTACCAATTCTCGGGTGAAAATCCAAGCTAGGGTTGCAATGTAGGCGTTGGAAGGCTCGAATCTCGGTATCTCAACAGGGGTTTGGTGTCAGGGCTCGGGATCGCTCGATGTGTCGGCAAAGTCTCTCTCACTCCAAATTCGTACTGAAAACGTACGTTGGGGTATAATATTTATAGAATTCTTCAACCAATGAGATGCTGCCACGTTTTAAGACATGTCATGCCATTTGGAGTTGGCGGCCGTCATAATGCAAGCTGACGGCCACTAGGTTGAAAAAGGTTCTACAAGGTTCTATTGGCGGCCGCCATAATGTGAGCTGGCGGTCACCATATTGGAGTTGGCGGCTATCACTTTTGGATAGGGTTTTCAAGAGGTTCTATTGACGGCCGCCATAATGAACATGGCGGGTGCCACTTCTGGCAATGACTTGGGTAACAAGTTATCGATGGTTCGGTACAATTTCACTGGCTTGAAGGTCATTGATGTTTGGGTTTAAATACCGAGCTTGGATCATTTCTCGAGGATCGTACTGAAGCACTATTTTACCTATTTTCATTATCGAATTCGCCTAAGATTAGGCAGAGTCAAATTGGGGTGTCTACACCCATATGCAGGTAAATCTGCCAATCACTAAGTTGTCGGGTTTTCTAAAACTCCTGCAGTAAATTGCAGACATGATTAGTGGCTCCCGTATCTACACACCAGGTACCGGTAGATAACACCGTTAAATATGTTTCCACA
>JAOTRH010278070.1:0-39058 GCA_034768845.1 Heliamphora exappendiculata | reverse complement strand
AACCCTCATAATGTTTGATTTAACACTTTTCTCATCATTTTAAGCTTAAAGAAAAGTAAAAAACTACTTTTTGGCACAACTTCTAAGATGGACAGCAATTTTGGGGTATTTTTGTTATTTTGATGTTCTTTTGTCCTTTGCTACTTAATTGCACTTAAATCCTTGATTTAGAGTGTCCATATGTCAAAATTTAGATTTTTAAGATTTTTTGCTGTACTAGGCGCAAAATGGTCATTTTACCTTAATTACGAGAATTATTGATTTTTAATCTTGTATTTCATATTATTTACTTAATTTAGAATGTTGGGAGATTCTCCAGGTGTTATGGTTTTGTTGCCTGTGTTTTGAATCTTTTTAGGGTTTCAGGATCGAACTTAGGATTTTCGAATCGAGATAGGGTTTTTGATCTTTTAGTGACTTAAGATTTTGTCGGCTAACCATTGCTAATACTACAGATTGGGTTAGGTCTTTACATGAGTCATTATCAATCAGGTTGTTACAACTAGGGTCCTAGCCGGGTCGTTACAAACTACCCCCCTTAAACAAATTTCGTTCTCAAACTTTTGTCTCGTACTTCATCGTATGGAAGGTTGAGGATGATTTACTAACATTGTCCCTTCTTGTTCTTCAAAATTGTGTCATTGTTTACTTGAGTCAATCTTTATTGAGGGTGTGGATAGGCCAGGCCCATATGTTCAACACTTAGAGTAATGGTTGTTTTGTCCTACTAACGTCTTAAACTAATTACTACCTAATCTTCAAGGATCATGTCACATAACTAGCTAGCCCCAAAAAGCTTCATATATCTGTCACATTAGTTAGCCTCTTCCCATTAACTACTACTTCTACTTTGTCGGGTCCACTTGAATTCCGTCTCCAGATATAACATGACCCAAAAACACCACCCGGTCCAACTCACACTTACCAAATTTTGTATACAACTTGTGCTTTCTCAGGATCGATAAATATTCTTCAAATGTTCCCTATGTTCCTCCTCACTCCCAGAATATATCCGAATGTCGTTCATCAACACAATTACGAATTGGTCTAAAAAGCTTCTGAACACCTGATCCATTAGGTCCATAAACACAACAGGCGCATTCGTTAACCTAAAAGGCATCACCAAAAATTTATAATGCTCTTAATGAGTCCTAAAGATAGCCTTGGGTATATCTGACTCCCGCACTTTCAATATTATTATTTGCGTCTACCCCCAACCTATCAAGAACACGCATGGCATCATTTAACTAATTTTCTGCTTCTGTGGGGCTAAGGGTTCCCGCAAACTCTTTTGCACTTGAGTCCTTAAATTATTTGAACATCGAGTTAATGTTCCTCTTAGCTTGCATTGTGATCTAACTCCTGTTTTGTTCGGTCAGTCTTGTGATCGCCTCCAACATCTTGGCGGTTGGGTCAGGTTCTATCGGTCCCATATGTGGAGATTCTTCTTGTCGTGCATTGATATACTGGGTCGAGTTAAATAACACTCCATATGAGTTTCTCTATGCTTCTCCTTATCGTAGGAAAGCTATAACTTAGGGATCGATACAAGAGTCTAACTTATAAGCATAAGGATAAGAAAAAACTGTTTACGAAAGGTTTTAATGACACAAGGGTCGTCTCCCTTAATCCGATAACTCACTTAGACTTCGCAAACTGATAGCAACACAAGACCCCTCCTCTATTGTCCTCTCCACTTTTTAGCGGGCTATGAGCCATTTTATGCCCAGGTTGGTTCTACCTATATCAAGCTCTTACTGTTGTTTGCCATTGTTTTGTTGTGTAGATCCAAACCTTAGTTGTTCGAGAAAAATCCCTCTTCTCAAGTGCTGGGATATTTCATACCCTTAGGTATGATAAGTACCATGATCCCATCCAGGGTGCCTTCCCCTGTGAACGATCCAAATTGACTGCTAAGTCTTGCAAGATTTGTGCTAGGCTTGGGACATCCACTTCCTCCCCAGTTCCACATACTTTTACTAAGCTTCCATGGTTTTGTCCTTGTCCCGCCATCTATTAGTCCCTTTTATTTCTATTTAGCGCATTGATTACTCGCCATCTATAGTTGTAAAAGCTGGCTCGAGAGCTACTGTTGTAGGTGGGTTCTAACCAAAGGTAAATATATTCCTCAGCTATCTTTTCAAATCCCACTACGTTGACCCTTAACATGCCCTTGATGGTTCAGAATTGTGCATTCGAATCGCCCATCAATTTGAAGGTGAGATGTGGGTCTCAGTTGAGTATAGTAGGGAACGCACGTTGATGTAAAATCTCATAGATGTACTTTTTGATTGTAGTCATATGTTTTTATTTTCCTTATAGTCTTTCCAAGTGTTACTCTGTTCCTCTTAGCCTCTGTCGTTTGTTCTTGACGTGCTGGTACGTAAGGTTTGAATGTTTCTTCCAATAACTAGATCATTTTCTCAGGCAGTTGGTCATTCTAGAGTAAAATAAACATGATAATAGATATGGTTGGATTGGGGCAAGGGATCAAGATTTAAGTAATCATTGTTGACCGAAATAGAGAGGTCGGTTGAGGCTCAATTGCATTGGATATAAGAGTTGAACAACTAACGAAGATTACAAAAGGGATGCTCATGGGACTAATCTGTGCAACATCAGATCTTGACGAAAGATAAGTTTATAAACAATGGGTAGCCAAACTAAGCAATGGGTAGCCAAACTAGATATTTTCCCTGAAGTTACATCGGTCTAACGTACTTCAATTCAAGCATCCAAGTTGACTTCCCATGTTAGGATTTCAAGAGTAAACAAAGAATCCATGAAATTACCGCACAAAAGTGTGGTATCATGATCGAGAGGACTGAATGAAGGTTAAAGATTTTACTAGTGTCGAACATTCAAAACCGGTGTTATTAGAAAGGAGGGCACGCAAAGGGATTCAATTGGGTACGAGAGTTTACATAAAGGCTTGAGAAAGGAACTCATAGGGATAGAGTTATGGCGTTCTAACGGTGGCTTTAAAGGTGATATCTGAAACTTCTCCTAGTGTGTACTCCTATCTAGCCCCCATAAATAAGATAACTCGTTCCATGAATCTTCAGTTTTCAATCTCGATGCCCTTACTCGTCCTTCACATGTAGATTCCCTGCTACTTCTGATCCCGATAATAACCTAACAAGACATGCTATAAGACTTAGCCACAGTAGATTTTAGTTCTTATAATGTATAGATGATAAAGTGTTAGTATATATAACTATACAGGACTCAGCGACATGAAATTCTTCTACACCTAGGTCACGGTCGCATGGGTAAGGGTTGAACCTGGACTCTGATACCATTTGTGACACTCCGTCCTCCAGGCACGTCGGGACATACATAAATATAAATAAAGGGATATTCTAGCCATTCATTTATATTTACATACGTTAATTATAACATCGTAAAGGAGTTTTGAACCGTTCAAAAATACATAACTATTATAGTTTCACCAAGAAATTTGAAAAATTACACTAAGAATAGGAAAAACTAAATGTAGGAACAAAAGCAGAGGTCTCGACTACTCAAAATGCTTCAGCGGGAGCCACGTGATCTTGGAACTCACTTTGTTCTTCAAACTCTTCTTCTCCCCCTGGGATGACTTCGTCCAAGAACTCCTCCCTACCTGTGGCACGAATGCCATCAGCCAAGGCACATAAGCAAAATACTCTAACTTTCTAACTAATCTCACGGCAAAAAATTCACCGCAACACATACCACAAAACACCCAGTACAGCTTACAGTCAAGGAGACAGACAAATTTATAACAGGGTAGCAAGTAAGTAAATAAACATACAAGTATGAAATGCAGATGCCCAACCCAAAATGCACCCAGATTATAACAGAGATTCCACGCTGGGAATCACCAGAGTAGACTTAATGGGACTTGATCACCAAAGCCATCACTACTCCTCGTTGCGAATAGTAACCGCATCGTCGAGCGTCATGCTACAACTATTTTACTCAATGACAACGGTGTGGGGTTTGGGACGCACCTAAACTCTCCCACCTTAAGAAGTAAGATGCCCTCGCACCAATGTCAACTCCAAAGTCCAAACCACCATAATCAGAATGCTAGCGACCAACCCATGGTGCCCAATAATATTCATAAACTATTTCAAACACCGGGAACGCGCCTAGGGTGTATAAACCAAATCTGTAACACCGGGGATGCACCAGGGTGTACAAGCCAAAATCATTTCCAACACCGGGGACGCACCCAAGATGTATAAACCAAAATATTTTCAAAAATGGCAACCAGGGACGCCCTAAACTTAGAATCAAGAATAACAATCTCAACACAGCCCATCAAAACAACAATTTGCACATATAGACTCCAATATGTCAGGATGCAAGTGACAATGTCAATGATGTATGGTATGGATCTCAAATACAGCCATCTATAGCATGGCATCAACTAGCATGGCAAGATTCATGATATAACACGCAAGGCATAAGATACAAGTATGTGAAGCATAAGCTATGATTCTCAAGATATGATTCAAACATGATAGCGTGAGTTCTAATTCATCATACATTTACTTAAAACACTAATCAACTAATTTAAGCCAATAATCATATAGAAACTCGGGTCTCACAACAAGGCACTCACACATACACTTAGCAACTTTTAAGGTAAAAAATCAAGTAATAAATTAAAAGAACCGACAAGGTTTTAGGGTATCTAGATTTAGAATTAAGTTATGATTTTTAAACACCATTTAGATAAAAATATTTTCTACAACTCTCATGTTTAACACTAAGGCCAAATTCTAAGGCAAATGGGTGAACATTTTATCCTAAGAAAAAATAGTTCAGCACGTTCTCTAGATTTTATCCAAAATTATGCTTTTGTTTCTTTCCGTTTTGGGGTATCAAATGAAGTCCAAATAAGCCCATTTTTGGTATGTTATAGCTTAACATATCCCTTACAAGTTTCATGTTTAGAGCTAAGGGTAGTTGTTTGAAACATGTTAGACCTTTTGGCGATTTTAAAAAGTAGGTTCTGTCAGCCGCCAAAACTTAGTAGAGCCGGTTTTGGACAAAGGGTTTGAAATGGTTGTGGGGTATCATCCCGAAGCTTTAAGGTCTAATGTTTTTTCATCAAGTACTTCAATATGTTAGCTACAATGTTCATGTAGGCCACTTTTGGAGTAGGACACTAACAACTGGCATTTTGGGCTACATAAGAATATGTGACAGAATGTTCCTTTGGGATTGAAATTAAACAGAGATTTAAAAGGGGTTTTCACCTATCAAGACTCATTATTTTATGCTTCTTTTTGGTGGGTACATAGATATGCATGTTAGCTACAACTTTCATATTTTGACCAATGTTCGGATCAAACTCTAAACTAGGGTTTCAAAGTCGGTAGTATTGACTGGTTGGAAAATGACACACTTTGGTAAAATTACAGTATCTTGAGTTCTGGTTACGAAAATGAGTTGAAACTAACTTTGGATTAAAGATAACATAAAAATATAACTCTGGACATAAAGAACAGGCTTAGATCAATTTTCTACATTGAGTTATAGCATTTCAAATCTCAGAGCAGAAACATCACGGTTCTCAAAAATCAAGTCTCTTAGGGTTCAAGTCCTCTACTTATGTCACGCCAAGTTTTTGTTCCATTTCTTTGCATGCTTGTATTTTATATATTAATATCAAGGATCCGGAACACTTAGACGTTATCAAACTCAAAGATAACAACACACAACAACATCTCATATCATTCAAGAACACAACAATCCTAAATTTGTTACTACAACGCCTTTTCAGTTTGATTTCGGTTCTTGATTTTTATAGTGTTTAAAGGGATGGGTTGAGGGATATTTTGAGGGATATTAGATACAATGTTTAGAGGTTTTACTTACATATTTGAGGGCTCAAGGGATGGTAGAGGATGGATTAGGACTTGGCTTTAAAGCCATGGTCTCCAAAGACCCATTTCTTGGATCCCTTCTTCTTCTTCTTCTTCTTCTTCTTCTTCTTCTTCATCTCTCTTCTGTCAAACCTCCATGGGCCCTCAAGAACGCTTAAGATCTGGTCTTTCTCCCTCTCTCTCCACCAAAATATTCAAGGGGAAGAAGGTGTTTGGCCTTAGCTTATTAGAAAGTGTTAGGGAACAAGGTAATTAATTAAAAGTACTTTTTTTGTTTCCTTTCTTCCTCACACATCACATGGGCTCATTAATGTAGTTCAAGTTGTTAGGGGACAAAATTAGATTTTTGGAAAGCTAAACACAGCTAGGGATTAGTTTAGGGGGACAAAAATATGATCCCCCATCAATCAAGGGATTTTTCTTGGTTTTCGTGCCCCTTTGCGCAAGAAAATGTATTAAAAGTTAATTTGATGTATCTTTTTGGTGTCTTTTTCTACTGAGACTTGTTATTTTAATATGTTTATGAGATATATAGTATTTCCACGTATTGCTAGGATATTTTTGTCATTTTTATTGTTATTTTGTCTTTTGTTATTTAATTGTATCTAAATATCTATTTTTAGGTATCTATGTGTCAAAACATGGATTTTTAAGGCTTTTTGCTGTACTATGGGCAAAATGGTCCGTTTACCCAAATTATGAGAATTTTTTATTTTTTTAATTTTATATTTTATGTTATTTAACTAATTTAGGTTGTTCCTAGACTTCTCTGAGCATTAGGGCTTTGTCTATGAGTATTTGGTCTTTTTAAGGTTTCTTGGCCGAATTAAGATTTCGGGTTGAGTTAGGATTTCTATTTTTCTAGCGACTAAAGATTTTGTCAAATAACTATCGCTAATACTAGGATTTAAGCTAGATCGCTACACTGGTAGTTACAGTCTGGGTTGTTACAACTAAGGTCTAGGCTGGGTTATTACAATCTACTCCCTTTAAAATAAATTTTGTCCTTGAAATTTCATGCAAAAGGTTGTGGATGGTTACTTGCACCTCTTCTTTTCGAAGTTGTGTCCTTGATTACTTTAGTCATTCTTTATTGAGGTGTGGACAGGATTGGGTTTATACATTCAACACTTTAGGTAATAGTTGCTTTATCTTACTAATTTCTTAAATCGATTACTACAAAATTTTCAAAGATTACGTCGCATATCCACGGTGTGGGAGTTGTTTGACTAGTGTTAGCCTAAAAGCGATTGTCTTTCAAGTGTATCCTTTCCCGGGATAATGCAACAAGTCTAATTAACGTATATCTTATGGCTTGCAAATTGGGGCGTACCTCCATCCATTAACGAATACTCCTTTTCTCTTGTGAAAACAAGTCTTTTGTCCACTGATTCTCTTGTTGGTCAAGCTATATCATCCTTCCCAAACCACCCATTTCCTTTCGACGAATATTGTAGTTTCTTCCCCTTAGTAGTAGGCATTCAAACTTTCTATGTATGCACTTATTGCAATTATAGTAGATTATTGAGTTTATCTCCTGTGAATGGCGAACACTCCACTCCTCGCTCTCTGGTTGGTCAGGTTGCACCACCCCTTTCAAACCACTTGTTTCTTGCTGCAACAGATTTGTTTGATCCTTGTAGCCCTGTCCTGGCTGACGGTTGTTGTAGTTTAATCCTATTCGACGTGGGCTCTCAGGTCTTTTATGTTCGAGCTTCCGGTATTGATAACAGATTATTAATTTTTATATCCCTTTTCCTAGTTGTCCCATTCTGCCATCTTGTGAGTAAGGCTCAGAGCGCGTGATCTTCTTGTTGTTCCGTAGTGGTCCTCCTTGATTGCCTTTTTCAATTTTTAATGGGCAATGCGTCTTCTTATGCTCTGGCTGTTTGCACTTATAACAAGCTCTTACTGTTGTTTGTTGTTGTTTTGTGGCATTGATCCAAACCTCTGTTATTCCAAAAAAATTCTTCTTCTCAGGTGCTTGGATATTCTGTACCCTTAGGTCCGATAAGCACCATGATTCTTCTTGGGGTGCCTTCCTTTGTGATCAATCCAAATTAGCTGCTAGATCTTGCAAGATTCATGCTAGACTCGGGACATCTGCTTCCTCTTTGGTTCCACTTACTCTTACTGGGCACTCATGATTTTGTCTTTGTCCCACCATCTTTAGGAAAGAAAAAAGGAAAAATGGGTCATTGAACTGCTCGATGAGACTAGTTCTACATGTCGAGTGAAAATATGACACTCAACCTATTGATTAGTATGAAAAATCTTATCTAATGAGATTCTATCATTCTTTAACATAGATTATTAACGCAAGGTTACTATTCTGGGTTCTATTTGAATTTTTTAGTTATTGTATTTTGGGTCTCACTTCATTGACTAGCAAAGATCTATTCTAACCAATCAGCCCCTTTCTATTTCTATTCCTTATATTGATAATCTCGCAGTGTTGTTCGCACATAAAACCTCATACGGTTGCAAAAGTTAGCTCGGGAGCTATTGTTGCAAGCAGGTTTGGATCGAAGATAAGAGTTCCTTCAATTTCCCTTGTGCACACTCTTAACATGCTTTTGGTGGTTGAGAATCGTGCGTTCAGATTGCCCATTCATTTGAAGGGGAGATGCGGGTCTTGGCTGGGTATAATAGAAACTCATGTTGGTTCAGATCTCACGGATGTACTTTTTGCTTGTATCTACCAATGTGTCGTGAGGTTTAACCAATAGAAAGCGAGTGATCTTGGCGAGGCGACCCATTGTAACTCTAATGCCATTGTGCTCGTAATGCGATCTTGATGATCCTGGTGATGAAGTCCGTAATCATATACTTTCGTCCTTATTCCAGTCTTTCCAAGTGTTATATTGTTTCTCTTAGCTTCCACCATTGTCCTTCACGTACTAGTATGTAGGGTTTGGAGGTCTCTTCCATTGACTGGATCATTTTTCTCCGGTGGTAAGTCATTCTAGGGTAAAATGAATGTGATAAATAGTATGGCTGAGGCAACTATTGAGTCATGTGATCCATTATGGTTTGAAGGTTAGTTCTCCATCAGGCTCCTAATGCTCCTAGTTCTCGTCAAAATTCATTATTGAATGTGGGGATAGCAGGATTCAGACTCTATAAGGCTGACGTGAATATTGATGCGTACAGATACTCTTTCTTTATTTGCATACTAAGGGTATCCTAAACTCGAGATTGTCTCTTGTTTTCCACTTCCCTACTGTCGGTATGAATCTTTTGCTTCCCAGTTTGTTAGATGTGTGGGTCCGCTATGAACTAGTCTAGGGAAGTCTAAATTCTATCACCTGGTGGCATAGTGAGTCCCTTGCAAGGTTGTAGTTAGTTGAATAAATCTTTACTTAATCGTTCCTGTAGTCAGGGCCTCAGTCTTCAAAACTTTGCTGAACATGGATGTTAACGGAATTTTAAGTCGTAATGTTGAGGAAAGATTGCCCCAAGATTCGAAGAGGTGTCCAAAGGTTCTCGTGTATTGTCCTAGTTTTTCGTGAAAGCGTTAAGGCCTAACGACGTAATATCCTGATGATCGTCGTCACTCACAGACCTACGGGCAAGGTTTTGAAGATCAATGGATAGAAACATGCGTGGAGTTTGACGAGGATGGCCAGCTCAATGTTTTACTGGTTTCAGAGAAGGTGATTATAAAGCAGTGAATAAGTAGGCGTTTAGATGAGGAATTTGAATGGTATAAAACATAACTGGGGTTAAAGTAACTTAGGGTGGAACCCAGATGGTTCAGGGATAAGTTGAATTAAGGCAATGGGTCTCAGTGAAAGCAATTACTATTGACCTAGGTTAAGAGGTCAATTGAAGCTTAGATGCATTGGAGAAAAAAGATTAGCAATTAATGAATATTACAAAGAGAAGGTTCTCGGGACCAATCTGTGCAATATTTGACCTTGACAAAGATATGTCTATGCAATGGGTAGCCAAACTAGATATTTTCTCTAATGTTACGTCGGCCTAACATACTTTAATTCAAGCATCCAAGTCAACTCCCCACGTTGGGATTTAAAAATTACAAAATTGCTTCACTCGGGTGTAGTATTGAAGTTCGGGGAAATGAACGGTGGTAGGGGGTCTTTGTGACGCCCTGTCCTCCTGCCACGTCGGGACATACATAACTATAAATTAGGGAGATATTCTAGCCATGCATTCATAATTACATACAATAATTACTACATCATTAAACATTTATAACTTGTTCAAAATACTCAAGGATTATAGTCATCCAAAGAGTTTAACAACAGTTACAATATGTCCGTGGAAAACTGAACAAAAGATCAAAAGAGAAAATTCTATATCTTCAAGTAGTGTTGTTGGGGTTGGCTGGCTCTGGCCACTCTCCCCGTTCCTTGAATTCTTCTTCAACGAACACACCTCCCTCAAATTGTTCTTCTTCTTCGCCTGTGACAGGAATGCCATGAGATGAAGCCCAGAAGAAAATTTTCAAAATCGTTTAACAAACTCACAACAAAATATCCTACAATACATATCGTATATTACCCAATACAATTTTAAGGTCAAAGAGATAGGAAATTTATCATTTTCAACAAGTTAAGCAAATATAAGAACAACTGTGCGAGTGCATAATGCAGATGATTGCAATGCAGTTTCCCAACCTAACAAACTTCCAGAACAATATCATGAATTCCACGTTGTGAATTACATAGTAGACTTGATGCGACCAGATCACCGAACCTATTCTCGCCTCGTTGCGAAAGGTAAACCCTCGCCTTGGCTACATGCCTTAGCCGTTTTACACAATGGCAATGGCATGGGGGCGAGCCTTCCAGTTTTGTCTATCCTTATTCAGGTCAACCGATCCTACATTAAGGTCAAGGATGCTCGTTAGGCGTCAATCCAAAGTCTAATTAAAAGCTAGTGCCGAACCCATAGTGCCTAATCTCCCTTTTTATAATAAACAATCTCCCAATTCAATTTCAATTATGGCAACCAGGGAAGCCCTAGACCCAAACCACAGAAGAATGATTTCCATATCACCCAACCTAAAATGATAGGTATAAAAGGGACTTCGATAACCCAAGATGCAATGTAGGAATACTCATGATGTGCAATATACTTCTCGTGTATAATTAATTATAACATGACATATAAACACGATATGGCACAGGGTACAACTCACAAAAGTAGAAAGTACAATTATACGAAGCATAGTCTACAATTCAATTGATATGGATCCAACCTATTGACATGGTTTCTAATCATCAAATTGTTAATTTCATATACCAACCACTCACATAAATCAAGTAGGTCCATATATGCAAGTTTCATAAAGTAACTTGCCACTCAAGTACTTAGCAAAATTTAAGTGTTTAATTTTCAATTTTAAAACTACAGCAGTGTTTTAAGGTACCTAGGCATGGATTTAATTTTTTATTTTTAAACACCAATTAGATAAAAATATGCTTTAAAGCTTTCATGTTTAACACTAAAGTCAGATCCTAGGGCAAAAGGGTCATTTATTTTATCTAAGTAAAAACTGTTCAGCACTTTATAGAGGAAAATACAGAAATTAAGCCTTTGTTGGCCACGGTTTTGGGGCAACAATTCAAGGGCTATGGGTCTCATTGTTGGGGAGATTTTAGTTTAAGGTGTTCCCTACGAGTTTCATGTTTTATGCTAGGGCTAGTTATTTGGAAAAAGTTAGTAATTTTTTCCAATTTATAAAAAGGATTCACTCAGCCTAAAAAGGGTATGTAGAATAGGTTTTCAACAGAGAATGCTCAAGACCTTTGGGGTACCATCCGAGGGTATTTTGGGCTGATATTTTCTCAGTGTTTAGTTTAATATGTTAGCTACACTTTTTATGTTTACCACTTTTGGATTTGGTTATTAAAAACCTAGGGTTTTTGTCTCACAAAAATGTGTGACAGAGAGCTCTATTAGTCACTGAATCACAATAGTGACTTAGGGAAGGCTTTGACCTATCAAGACGTCATATTGTTGGCTCATTTTTGGTGAACTATAAGATAAAGATGTCCTCTACATGTGTTATGTTTTGTCTGAAGCTCGATTCTTACTCTAACGTAAGGTTTTTAGGTTTGCAACTCAGAGTGGTCAAGATCAGACACTCTTTGGGAAAAAAAGGTATATTTGGAGTTTCACTCAACGAAATCACTTCAAACTAATTATTTATGAAAGAGAATTAAAAAATATAGGTCTAGACATAAAAATCGCATTCAGATCATGTTTCTACAATTAGGTATAATACTTTTGAGTTCGTGGTAGAATGCTGGTAAGCCCAACAAATTAGGTTATCTAGGGTTTTGGTTGCTTAGCTCATGTGGTGTGTATTTTTTATGTATTTTTTTTGCATGCATGTCTTATACTCATACAAACAAAAACTCTAGAACATATTCAAGCCATAAAAGTAAAAAATATTTACATGCAAGCACATGCAAGGCTTAATCTTACACGAATAGTCCATAATAGACTCCTACGATGCCTTTTTGTGTTAATCTTTGTTTCTTCTTAGGCTTGATTATAGAGATGGATTGAGGAAGATTTCATGAGAGAATATCAGAAGGTTTTAGGGAATTTTCTTACCTTATTTTATTTTCAAAAGGTTAAAGGATGTATGGACTTAGCTTTAATGTGGCTTCCTTGAACCTCTCTTCCTTTTCCTCCTTTCTTCTTCTTTCTTCTTCTTCTTTCTTGAGAACACTTAAGATATTTTTTGTGGTCTCTCTCTCACCCTATCTCAGCCGAATCTCATGTTGAGAATAGGAGGGCTTAGTATATTTTTATAGCAAAAATAAAATGGAGATATAATTATTGCTTGTAAACTTTATTTCAAAATTTCCTTAATAACTATTAGTTGCGTGGGAGGTGGCACTACAAGAAAAGGGGGTTTTTGCATCGACTCATTGCCATCGCAAATAATACGCTTGTCGTCACAAATAATACTCTTGCCGTCGCAAAAGGATATTTGCGTTGGCATTGCGACGGCAAATGGGGGAGGCAACTGCCCGGGTCGCAAAAGGCTTTTGGCGATGGCATTGGCCGTCGCAAACATTTATGACGGCACTTTATGCTTTTAGCGATGGCAATATTTGCAACCCAAATACTTATTAAAAATCATGTTTTTGCTGTCGCAAATGGTAGAGACGGATTTGTATTCACTTAGCGACGGCAATGGCCGACGCAAATACTATTTACAAACGTGTTTGTGCAACCGCGCAGTGCCATCGCAAATACTATTTTAAATATATACTTATTTGCAACTGCAAGATTGCCATCGGAAAAAACTTCTTACAATGATATAACTCTCGACACAAAAAAATATAAAGTCCAAATTTTTTTGCTACGGCTTTGTGCCGTCGCGAATGTGTTCCTTTTGCGATGGCTAAATACTGACGCAACATGTGTTCATAATACTTGTCTATTGCAAATACTATTAGTTTTAGCGACGATAACAATTTCGATGCTAAAAATAAAAATAAAAATTTATCCATCCATTCACATCCAAGCATTCATTCATTTATCTATAACAATATATTAAATGTTTTCTCTTTATAACAATATTCATATCCATTCATATATCAAAATATTTAAAAAGTACACATTTATTAAATACAAATCAAAACATATTAAAAAGTGCACCAAATGTCTCAAAACAATATTTAAGTTTAACAAGTACAACTCAAAATAAATCTTTCTTGTTTCAACCAGTACAATCTAAAATAAATCTTTCTCCCTCGCTAATTGCTTTGCCCCACCATCACTTAATCTTTCTCCTTCTCTAACACCTGAAAATTAATTAAAATTATTTTAAAACATGATAAGTATTTTAATCATACAATACACGTATATACACATGAACTACTAAAATTAAGTTGCAATATACATCACAATATTGCCCGGCAACATATCGGCCAACAACTTCTCCAACGGTGTTAGTCCCTTTGCGAGCCCTTTTCAAACGGACATTAGGTTTCTTTGCTTTTTGAATAAATATTTGACAATAATCTAGACCCAATGGTACTCCATCTAATTCATACAATGGGTCCCTAGTAACCAAAAGCCTCTCAGCCAAATCATGTTTTGAAGTACCATGATTAAGCAAGTCAACTTGTATTCCTACCTACAAGTATAAATATAATTTCTTCAAAATCTTATTATATGTGCATGAAATATGAACAATATAAAATGAGTTATTTTAAAAAATATTGACAATAACAACAATTAAAGTCTTATGTTTTTAAATTTATTTCAGAGTGCCTTCACCTAAAACATTCAATAACGCAACATTAAGAGAAATACTATCCCAATGTATTTATTTATTTCTGAAGCTTTTAGTGCTAACACTTCTATAATAATTTTAAAAAAATTCACAAGAAAAATTAATTAGTAGAGAATGATGATTCCATTTTGATACAAAAATGTAATCTTTTTTCAAATTGTGTTTTCATTATCTATCATCAAATAGGTGCCAATTGTGTATACTAATCAATGCAAACTCACTTTCAAATGGTATATATTGTTCTTTTACCTACTAATGGATGCACAGGACCAAGATTTTGAATTGGGTGATTTAGAAGATGAATATTTAAAAGAGAAGATAATATTTAAAAGAGAAGCCAATATAATTGGGTTTTCAACCGGTTCACCCATAACCTCTACTATCAAACCATATAAAAAACATAATATATCTGCGTTTTCAATAGGCTCACCCTCATCATCCTAATACCACTAAGGGTTTTCTGTAGGATCACCCCTAACCTCAACCGTGTGTGTGAATGTGTGTATTTAAGTTGCATATATATAAAAGATACATGTTGCTCATTAGGTCGTGGAGAAGGTGGCGAAAGAGGAGAACCCAACTGCTCACTGTTGAAGATGTCATCTCCCACAGACTCCCTAAATATTCGATGTCCACTAGATATATCCAGAACCTACAATATAATGGATGTCATCTTGTATGCATGAGTGTATGTAAAAGAATGCATAAACAATAAATATAATTTTTTGGACTCCACCTATCAAGAGCCATCTGTAGCCTAGGACACCAATAAATCAATCTGAGCCTTCAGTTGCTCGATCTGTGTGCTAAATTCCTCTCTCATGGCCTCTCTCACCTGCTAAGTAATCTCTTCAACCGTGGAAGAGCAATTTTTTATGGATTGGGATCGACCAGTAACCGATTGGTACACCATGCTTGGAGGCACTACACCGCCATAAGTCCTACAATACCCATGTCCATCCTTTCCTAACACTTCATGAAATATACGATCTCGAACCTCAATTGCCTGTAGATCTTTTAGAACCTCGAAGAGTAGATCATTATATTATTTCTACATTTTAAAACCATTAGTATACAATAAAACAGAAATAAGTAACTATCAAGTAAACACTAAAGACCATACCATGATTTCTTTCACATCATAATTATCTTGGTTTCGTGTTTTAAGGTGGACACTCATTCTGTCAATTCTATCTCCCTTAAGTTCCATATGAAATTATAACAAAAAAATTTTGTAGAGAAAAATTTGATATTCAAATATAAAATCCATTTAGAGCCATATGTGGATACCAATACCTGTTGTCAAACCTGGGAGAAGTGTGTACGTCAAATCCTATGTGTGGGTCCACAAAACTCCCGATTCATTGAATTTTGAAGGGCTATTACACGTAACATCAGTTTAACTTGCATAATTTTGTTACCATAAATTTGATTTCATATGTCCAAATAATACTTGTGCATCATCACTTGCTCAATACTCAACAAGCTCTTTCCATTGGTTTGCCACTATATTTTCTAGCACTTGTGAGGCTATATCCGGATCTGTGTTGTAAGGCTTCCAGTATTTCCTTTTTGTCTTGTTCTTGTGATCTTTCCACAACTTTTGACAAGCCTTTATAGAAACTGGCTTAATCTCCTCCGGACAAAAGGATAAATTATCTTACAAAGCATAGTTGAAAAAATTAGCAACCAACATAAATCATGAGTAAAATGAATAAAAAATATTATTTATACCTTAACCTCTTTCCAAATTTCCTCCGTTATATATTATGGCGCACTTTTCCAACTAACATATGTGAAAGGAAGTCTATTCCCATTGTGCACCATTTGCCCAAGTTGTCTCATTAATGAGGCTCCTCGAGTTCTTATTGGATGAAATTTGTCATCAAATTTGACCATTATTGTGGTGCCAGCTCCCTAATCTTGCATTCCCTTGGCAGCACCTTGACAATGCTTGCTTTTAACTGAGTTAGATGTCAATGGGCCTAGCCAATGAAAAGACAATGATAGATATAACAAAATGAATATACTCTAATTAGCATTACAACATTTACATGCTTACTTGACTTGTGTGACTGTGAAACTGGTTCTGAGGGTGAAGCGTGTGATAATGGTTGTGATGGAATAGATGATGATGTTGATTGTGTTGGCAATCGTGATCGTGATGCTACTGACACTGGCATATGCAGCAGTGGCTGTGATGGTTGCTGAGATGGAAGAGGCAATGGGGATGTGCCAACGTCACTAGGTTGAGAGGTTCACTTATGTAATGCCTGTGACATAGTGTGAAGGGGGAGACTCGCTTTTCTCTTAGGCATGGTAACCTATAATATGAAAAGTTTAATATAAGATAAGAAAATGACAAGTAGCAATAGAAATATTGGCTTTTTTTCTACTTCTTTTCCAATCAAGAGTGTAACAAAATAGCATAAATCATGGTATGGATTATGTACTAACTTATAATTCCCAAAGACAAGCAAAAGGACTTACTGGTCGAGTCTTGTTGAAAAGCAAATGAACCTATAAAAAATTGTCATTAGCAGTGAATATCATGAATCAGTGATAAATAGCAGCACATGATAAAATGCAACTAATGCATGCACATATGACCTTTTGCATTAGTTTTCCAATATTACCCAATTTTCTAATCTGGCATATATTCACATTTCACAGTCATTAACATTATACACGAGTTCACAAACCCAATAGTACAAATTAACAAGCCATTAAGTGGAATAATTCTCCTAGATAGATTTTATGCATCCATAAAAATAGAACAAAAGCAAAGAAAACTAAAGAGGTTTGCCCTCACACAAGAAAACTGCCATCCTAACTCCGAACTATAACAGGCCACAAAAATGTAACATATCATAACCTGCATTGCCAAATAAAGTAACAACATAACTTCAATATAATAACATAACTTCAACACTATTCTATTTCAACATCAACTATTGCCCCTTCTGATCCTTCTCTAACCCAGCAAATTTCTTCATCACGAACCACCATATTTTCTTCCAACTGTTGGGTCATATAGGGCTCAGCTTGAGGGTCATCATCAGAATGCATATCAAACAAACCTCTCTGAGACATCTTCACAACAACTTGCCAGTCTTCTTTCAAAGGGTCTAAAACATACCAAACCTGCTCTGCTTGCGATGTTAGTATGAAAGGTTCATTGGTCGAAAGTCATCTCGGTATAACAAACGATTAAAGTTAACCAACATGAATTTGAAGGCATCTTCTTTCTTTTCGCGACTGTTATCAATCCAATCACACTTAAACATCACAAACTTGATATTAGTAGTGTATCAAATTTTAACAATATCAACCAACCATCCATAGTGGTAAACCGCATCCACACGAGGATTGTTATCCTTTCGACTGGCATAACTCTTGGTATATGCCTTTAAAGCTACACCACTATTTTGAGTTGTTTTTCCATCATCCATTTCCTTCACACGAAAACGAAATCCATTGATTATATAGCCATTAGACCTCCTTACCAAATTATGAGGGCTATTTGCTAATCGATTGATTTCTTCAAAAAAACGTGACATTATTCGTCATTCGTAAAGTTTAGACCTATATATAAAACAAATAGACAAATTGAAAAGATAAATCTATGTATGTTTAAAGAAGTGAAATGCTTACATATATACGTGTTCCTTGAACCAGGTGTGGAATGTTTTAAAATGCTAAGACTGGATCTGATGATCGTCTGCACGAGGTAATATGCTCTTTATGACTTCGAGGTGCTTGCTATGTGGGTTAAAAAATGTGTAAATATTATAAACATTTCATTCTAAATATGTATTTGATTGATTACATGATATGACTTACCTTATGAAAGGTGCAACTGAGCATGTGTTGAACAAGACATATCGATGAGTCTGAATCATTTCGATATCATTGAGATAAAACATTGTGCATTCTCCTACAAAGCTGCCTCTATTGTCAGCACCATCACAGTTCCTCCTAAATCGATTGGATTTAGTTTCCACGTCATAGAGATATTGTGCACAAAGATACATGCATTCTTCCATCAAGTAACCTTTTGCAATTAAACCCTCTAGATGAGCACTATTATGTGTTGGAGGCAATACTACTAAGATTATTATTTTTTAAAATGATTTTCGGTAACAAATTAACTGGACAGGCAAATGCCAAAACGGGCTCCAGGTAAAATTTTTGACGTCGAACGATCAAAAATAAACCCGTGCAACCAAAGTTAATTTAGAAGAATACATTTTGTTGATCTAATCTTCAACTACAACTTGATTCCAAGTTGAAGCTCCAGTCAGATCTTTTACTGTATTTTCTTACGCGATCCTCAAACGTTGTGTGGGCTACGATCCTCTGAGAACTCGTACCGGCAGAACTCCGATATATTTAAATCTTGAAATACAAAAATAATATCATAAAAAAATGATATAAAATCATCAAAAACTGGTTCAGCCTACCCGGATATATATAGGGCTATAGTAGGGACCTGGGGAGTAATTATGAGTTAGACTTCCAGAGGAACACAAACACCTATTAGAGGTTTCTGCATTATGAAAAGACATGCAGCGGTTTCTACAATTTTCATAAAACACTAAATTACAGTTCACACCACTAAAGAACTATAATTGCACTCTGACCTATAATCTCAAGACCTTCTTGCATTGAGCTCTTGTTATTAAATGCTTACCATTTCTCCTCACGTTAAGATTTCTAATACCCTCCAATTAAATTTAATTACTAATAATTTAATTTAATCGGCATCTTGATATTCCTTAAGCCCTTCCACTTAACTTATTTGACCGCCGAATAATTAAATTCACTTGCAGGATTTGGCCCGGTCAAAACTTATAAGCATCTTTAAGGGGATACCGTCAATCCCGATCTTCGGGACGTGAATGTCATCAATAATTAATATTTTTCATATAAATAATACAGCTATCTAACTCACCGGGAATATAGACCCATATAATATCGCACCCTCTAATAAATCAAAATAACGAATAATAAATATATGCAAATCAATAATTATTTTAGGATTAAGAGGATAAGCACTATTCATAATAACCTTATGGTGTTAATTAATTTATATAATCAGTACAAAATTAATTAACCCAAATATTCCGCTCAATACACACAATGTGTACTAGCATAGAGAGTCGGAACAACAGACGACGCTATTATCTGTTCCCCGTAACCAAGATAGGCCTACTAAAATTCTGTGCTAGAGTCGTACCAATGGTATGTCCATTTCCATCTAAACTGTGACATAAAACTTATATTCTGCAAGAACCTAAAATCTGATCTTCGTGTGCAAGCCGTACTCCACACACCAGATTAAATACTATACAGAATATTAGACATCCATGCATAACAAAGAAATGATATATATTGCTTATAAAGATTCTCATAAAATGAAAAAATAATTTTTATTAAAATAAAATTAAACACTAAAAATATAGTTTTTAGTATACCAACCATAACAATCTCCCACTTATACTCAAAACCATACTGCCATACATCTGACTCCCTTGCCCTCTACATGATTATCAAAAGTCTTAGCCGGTAAGCTATTTGTAAAAGATCTACAAGGTTGTCTCCTGATGTAAGCTATATGTCTAACTGAAAATCTAAGTTTGTGTACCTCAAAGGTACTAGACTGTTCGCTTGGTAAACTGACATGTAATCCTTAGTCCTTTTCAGGTACTTAATTATATATTCTTTACCGCAGTCCAATGCTCCTGCCCTAGGTTAGACCGATATCTGCTAACCATGGCAACGACAAAGCATATGTCGGGTCTAGTGCAAAGCATAGCATACATGAGGCTTCCTACTGCCGAAGCATAAGGAACCGCCTTCATCTTCTCTATCTCATCAGGTATCTTAGAACACAGATCCTTGGATAGAGTGATTCCATGCCTGAAAGGGAGAAACCCTTTCTTGGAATCCCACATGCTAAAACGAGCAAGGATATCATTGATATACTTTGCTTGTGATGAGCCCAACATTCTTTGTTTCTGATCTCACATAAGCTTAATCCCAAGGATGTGACTGGCTTCTCCTAAGTCCTTCATATTGAACTGCTCATATAAACATGCTTTAACTATAGATAATGCCCCCACATCATTTTTGATAAGCAAGATATCTACATAAAGTACTATAAAGATCACCACGCTTCCGTTTGCTTCTTGTACACACAACACTCATCCAGACATTGATCAAAATCATAGGACTTTATAGCTTGATCAAATCGAGTGTTCCAAGACCTTGATGCGTGCTTAAGTCCATAAATAGATCTCTTAAACTTACACAACATGTGTTCTTGGCCCTTTGCAATGAATCCGTCTAGTTGTATCATATAGATACACGCATCAAGACTTCCGTTAAGGAAAGCTGGCTTAATGTCCATTTGCCAGATTTCGTAATCGAAATGACCGGCAATGGAAAAGAGAATCTAGATAGACTTAAGTATGGCTACCGGTGAAAAGGTTTCCTCATAGTCGATCCCTTCTTTCTAAGTGAACCATTTAGCAACAAGCTTAACTTTAAAGGTTTCAACCTTATCATCTATTCCTCTCTTCCTCTTATAGATCCACTTGCATCCTATGGATTTTATCCCTTCGGGTGGTTCTACAAGTTCCCAGACCTAATTGGAATACATAGATTTCTTCTCTGAATTCATAGCCCTCTACTAAAGATCTGCATCTTTGTCTTGTAGTGTTTTATTGTAGTTACATGGCTCGATATCCAGTTCTATTGGGATCTTGTCAAATGACTCTCCCAATAACATATACCAATCAGGTTGATGAACAACCCTCCCACTACGACAAGACACTATCTGTGTCTGTATACTAGCAGGAATAGGTTGTGCAGAATTTGAACCCTGTGCATCAGCATCCTTTTCTTAATTTTCACATGTCCCGATAATCCTCCCACTACGATGAGGTAATGAAATACCAGTGACTTGTGGTTCCTCTTCCATTCTACTGGTATTTCCTCTCAGTTCTTCTAGAATAATTTTTCTATTGGGTATGTGATCCTTAATATAATCATTTTTTAAGAATTAGGCATTGGTTCTAACAATGACCTTCTGATTCTTAGAATTATAAAATAGACCACCCTTCGTTCCCTTGGGATACTCCACAAAGAAACAGACTTCCGTCCTCGGTTCCAACTTACCCGCGTTCTCTTTCGGCACATGTGCTGGACACCCTCAAATCTGAATGTGTTTTAGACTAGGCTTACGTCCGGTCTACAATTCTATGGCAGTAGAAGGTACTGATTTAGAAGGTATCATGTTCAAAATGTAAACTGGTGTCTCTAAAGCGAGCCCCCAAAATAAATATGATAAACCTGAATAACTCATCATTGACCTTACCATCTCCATAAGAGTCATATTCCTTCTTTCTGCTACACTATTCTGCTGTGCAGTGTTAGGTGCAATCAACTGGGATGTAATCCCCTCTAATGACATATAGTCCTTAAACTCTCCAAAGAGGTATTCCCCACCACGGTCGGATCGTAGCGATTTGATACTTTTACCCAAATGCTTCTCTGCCTCTGCCTTGAATTCTTTAAATTTCTCCAAGCATTCAGACTTACGGTGCATTAGGTAAATGTATGCATACCTTGAGTAGTCATCAATGAAAGGGACGAAGTACTGAAAGCCACCTCTAGCCCGGATTTTCATAGGACCACACACATCTGAATGAACCAGCTCCAACGGTTCTTTAACTCTATGGCCTCGTGGTCATCATACCCTCTAAGCAAGATTCACATACTGGAAGTGCCTCCACTTCTAATGAACTCAAAGGTCCATCTGCTACCAGTCTGTTTATCCCTTTTAGATTAATATAACCTAAGTATAAGTGCCAAGAAAACGTTTGGTTCATTAAAGAAGAAAACTTTCTCTTATATGGTAAATAAGATGTGTTATTCATTTTAGTCAGTTGTAGTGTAGAAGAGATTGGAGTAATAATATAAAAATTATCCACCAATGTACCAGAACAGATAACCCATTTATTACCCTTAATAACCACAAAGTTATTAAAATAAGCATAATATCCGTCTTTAGCCAATCCAGAAATGAAACCTAAGTTCTTTCTAATGGCAGGTACATAAAGACAATCTCTCAATATTAAAACTCGATCTCTACCAAAACTGATAGTGGCATCTCATACTGCAACTGATGTTACCTTTGTATTATTGCCCATATGCGCAATATCTCCCCATCACTAAGCTATCGAGTTTTCTGAAACCCCTGCAATGAATTGCAGACATAATTACTGGCTCCCGATCTACACACTAGGTTCTAGTAGATAGCACCGCTAAACATGTTTCCACAACCAGTGAATAGAAATTACTCTATTTGTTCTGCTTTCTAAGTAATACTTGACATAGTTTTCTCTAGTGCCAGGTCTGATTGTAGTGAAAACATCTACTTTTCGGCTTTTTCACACCAGTTCGTGGCCCACTAACTACCCTAGAAATCGTGTCTACCTATTTCTGAACCTTTGTTTTCTTCATGCCTTTCGGCCTAAAGGAAGAATTTTTTTTAGAAACAAACACATTTCCTTGTATTGAAGGAATACCATTTGTAGTTAAAGCTATAAAAAAGTTACATTTCTAGTCAACAAAATTTAGCCCTGTAAGTTTTTTTTTCTTTGAGTATAGAAGCGAGTGGGTTGAAATCCATTTTAATATTGAAAATCACATAATTAAAAAACTGTTAATTATGATGAGCAAAACTTTAAATTTATTTTAATTTGATTCCCTCTACTATTTTAAAATTAATACGCCAGCAGCTTAGTAACCTGAGAATAGCATGCCTCATTGGAATGACATCTACTATCCTTCGTAAGACCAGACGGACCAATTTCTTTTAATTTTACTATCTAGCCAACTGACCATGCCATGTAAAATTAAATAGTTGACATAGCTTCGGTCCAATATATAATAGCAGTGACTCAATTGGAGAGGATACTATTATATACAGCTAAGTGTTAACCATCACTTAATCCCAAATTAATCACTTCGCAACGAACCCTCCAGTTGGAGAAGTGATCCACACTAACAATTATCCAGAATTATCCCTAAAGGAGGTTTGTACTTGCGAAATCGCAATTAATTTATCAATTGAGGAGGAAGCCTTTACTGTCGACACGCAATGTTTAATTGTATCGCCTACAAACTGGTGATGGAGACCGCAAAATTTATTTGTTAATAAATTTTTTCTCCGACTTAGATTTTTAAAATATTTTTTAGGGTTATAAAAATCTGTTTAATTAAAATAAATTTATTAATTTCGAAAGTCACACGATTTGAAAGATCAAGCATCTTTTCGTGTACACGATTTCAAAGATTCTGGTTTATCAAACAATCTCTTCGTGTTTAAATGCGTAACAAATAAAATTTAATAAATACACAATTTTTCCTATAGCTTTTCAACTAAGGTAGTAATTAAGCGTATTTATTTATTTTATTTTCCGTTCCACATTTTTAAAAAAATAATAATTTGTTTTGATTAAATATTTTTCTATTTAATTAATTCAAAATTTAGAATTAATTCTTACGTTTTTCTAAGATATCTGATTTTTTTTAAAAATTCATCTAAAACGTGATATTTTGTAAAAAAAATATCTAAAGTTTTTTTTATTTAATTAATTAATTAATTAAATAAAACTTAAATTTATTTTTTATTATAAAATATTTTAATTAAAATCGAATATTCGAATTAATTAAATTAACAGGATAAATAAAACCAATATTTATCATCCACGCATTTAATATATAAAAAAAATTAAATGCAAGATAAATATAAATATCCCGATTTTATGATCGAATCAAAACTCTAAAGAGTTTTAGTCTCCTGTTCAAATATAAGTTTCAACAGTTCAATAGTTATCAATTTCCTGTATTCCATTTGCATCAGAACTCCATGATACTATCTAATATATCAATATATATTATATCACTCTCGTATATATCAGAATATACATCAAACCAGTCCCGGGGGAGAGAAAGTCACTGGACCACCACCAGCCACCGTCGGCACCGTCGCCTTCAGGCAATTCGTGCCGCCTTATTCAAGCTCCATTTTTGACGAGCTTTATATCGTTGGAAAACTCTCGAAATATGAATTTTTTTTTGTCAAAAATCTACTGCAAAACTGCAGAGGAAAACGGCTGGAAAAACGACCTGAACCTCAAAAACATTGCTGCGCGCCACGGCACTGCGCTGCCAACTTCCCGAGGCTTTTTCGATCTCTTTCCGAACTCAGTTTTTGACGTACTTTATATCAAAAGAAAGATCTCAAAATGTACTATTTTTCTATGAAACAAACTGCTCTAAAAGAGCTCAAAAACTTCCAGAAAAATGCCTAAAATGGACCTATTTTGTTAATTTTACATTAGATTTAACAACCACAAACATCGATATGTACAAGTTCCAACATCTTTAATGCTCATTTGTTCACTTCTTCTGCAAAGTTCATTCGATGATGTTTGTTGAGAATACAACTTCCACAAACTTCAATTGGATGGTCATTCTAGTTCAAGCCTTTCACCATTTTCTTGCTTGCTAATAACTTCAGTCCTTTAAAGTTGAGATGCTCAAATCTTAAGTGTTGTAGCCAATCCTTGTCTTTGTTAATAAAACTAAGACAGTTTACAAATATCATGTTGAATGGTAAAAACAATATTTTATTTCTTAACATCTCCACATGAGATATTAGATTAACACACACACACACACACACACACACACACACACACATATATATATATATATATATATATATATATATATATAATCTTGACATGAGAATATTGCATATTTATTTAATATCTTTTATCTTCAAGTTTCCCTTATTATGGATATATATTAAAAGCCATACTTTTGTGTAATGAATTTTAATATTTATTTTATTCATTAATAAAAATTGTTATTACCATTTTAATGAGAATATCAATATTTGCAATGCATTATTTATTTAATATTATACATGTATACCTTTTTTCTACATAACAAATGATCTGGTGTGTAGTATTCGGCTTACACAAAGAATATCAGATTATTGATTTTTGTAGAATATAATCCTTTTGTTCACAATCTTAAGTGAAATGAGACACACCATTAATAGGACTGTAGCACAATATTTAATAGATCTATCTTAATTATGAAAAATAGTGTAGTTTCAGCTCACTGTGCTAGTACACTTTGTGTGTATTGAACATAACTGTCTTTAGTTGATTATTTTTATACTGACTATATAAAATAATTACTACTCAATGATCATTATGAGTACTTATGATCTTATTCTCTAAACAATTAATAGACACATATTGAGAGTTTGTTATTTTGATTCATAAAAGAGTGAGATCTTTTATAGGTCAATAAGCTCAGTAAATTGGATAACAGTATTACGTATATGATGAATATTAATTATTAACGAAATTCACATCCTGGTATAGGGATTGATGATAACCCTGAAGAAAGCTTATAAATTTTGATTATATCAAATCCTACAAGTGAATTTTATATTCGACATATCAAATAACTTAAATAAAAGATCTTAAGAAAATTATAAGTGGTCGATTACATAAAATTGTCAATAATTTAATTTAATCGGCGGATATCTGTAATCTTAATATGGGGAGATAAAGAAGTATTTAATAACATGAAGCTTGAAATTATTTTGATATAAGGTCGAGAGTACAATTATAATTATTTAATAGTACAAATTAGAATTTATGGATTAGGAATTTAATTCGAATTGAATTAAGTTTTTCCTAATTACATAAGAAGCTCGAATTTTATTTACTTTTTAGGTCTTTGTCATAACCTATATAGACACCACTTAAAGCCGTTGGCAGCTAGGGTTTTTTAGCTCACTCATCCTATTGAGAAAAAAAGGGGGAGCCAAGTTAAGGTTTAATCACGAAAATCAGAGCCCACCCTCTATTCATGATTAGTTGTACGGGAATACGGTAAAAGGTCTAAGGTGTAGAAGATTTCCATTCGAGTGTTAAGAGGAGATCAGATTAAAGAGATCTCGAAGGTATAAACTTTGTGCCTCTATATGGGTTAAAATCGGGTTGTAGAGTAACTTTTTTTTGGTATAATCTATATGCATTGTTATCGGTTCCTGGGATTCATTTTCTAAACAGCCCTACACCCTAGATACTATTATTCATAATTAGCATATAATAGACATTAGATTTGAAATCATGTTCACCATTTGTGAGCTTGGTAAGGATTTTACCCATGCCTTTGACTGAATTTGTAAGGGGAATCTCCAAATGAGACCTTCACTGCACAATCTTGTTACGATGGACAAACATATTACAATTTTATATTTTTTCAACAGAGTTTGATTTCTTAGTTACTTCAGTCATCTTTGCTCGACACTCGTGGTTGTAGTTCCCATAATTATGATAATTATAATACTGCACGTTACTTTTGTTATAATTTTGTTGGTTGTTAAAATTGCCTCTTTTTCCTCTTACTTTTTCTCTACAAACTAATGACAACTACTTTTTTCCTCCTTTGTATAAGCCTCTACTTGTTGTTCCTATTGGATTGAAGTTTCATCCATGAAGTCCACAACCTCACCCTTAATCTCTTCGAGATGTTTGCTCTAGCTCTTCTTTATTCTCTTTGAAAGTTAACTTATATTGAAGTACTTGTTCGAAGGAAATCGAGAAATCCTTCTTGTTGATTCATTGGCCATGTTTCTCAAAGGTGGCCATCAATTCATCTATCCTAAACTTTTGATACCTAATTTTCATCTATTCTTCCATAAAACCAATCTAGTTCATCTCTATTATACTTATCATACAAGACTTCCTCCATAACTTCTCTTTTTTATTTTCATGCCTCCACCTCTATTTAGATTTTAGGGAATAAAATCATATTCTAGGTTTCAATAGAAACAAATCCCAAACCACCAAATTTCTTAGCTGTAATCAAGGCCAACGTTGAGTGTTATAGGGCCTAAAGCGAGATTCTAAATAAGGCCCTTTCAATAATTTCTACAAATTAGAAATCTAAAAAAAATAAATAAATAAAATCAACTCAAAATTTAATTATAACAGAAAACATATAACCAAAGAAATTATTACCTCTCATTACAATAACTCAAAACTTATCATTTAAATACAACCCTTCTTGCATTTTTTGTTGAGAAAGTATTAATTAAACTTGTATAATCTAGTTCGTTCACCATGTTATTCTCAGTAGATAACATAGCTAGTCCATTCAAACTTTCTTGTGACGTGGTCAATCGAAGATAAGTTTTGATCAACTTTAATTTTGAAAAACTTCTTTCTCTAGAAGTAACTATAATCGGTATAACTAAAAGGATTCTATAAGGAATCTATGTATTCAGAAAACAACATTCCATTGCTTTCAAATGGTTAACACTTTCAAACGGCTTTTCATTTATTTTGATAAAGAAACTTTCAACACTTTCAATTCAAAAAATAAATATTTCAACACTTTTCACCTATGTAAATGCTTTACAATATTTTGGGGCTTTAAAAATTTACTTAAAATTTGGGGTCTAAATCCAGGGCTTTAATGACCTATCACCAAGGTTGAACCTACTATAATCACTTTTTTGCAATTTCAATATTTCAATGCTTCCCACCTACTTAAAGGAAGTGTTTTCACATACCACCCAAAAGTCAAAGCAAGAAAATACAAGAAAAAGAAAAGAAACTAGAAAAAATAACTAATTGAATGAATGATCCTATACTTCGTGTTATTAGTGCAGTTTCTAAGTATCATTCTTGTAGAAAAACTAAACATAATTTTGTTTATGTAGGTCTTAGGGTGGTGATTAATTTTATGTATAATTACCTTTGTAGTGAATTATATCAATAAAATGAGTATTGTTGAAATGAGGATGTTAAGGTAGTCTTATAACAAGACTCAAAAAGATAAAATTATGAATGAAAAGATTTATGTAATGGTAGGTGTGACACCACTGGAGATGAAAAATATGTCTGGTATATAATAAAATAAGTGAGCTACTACTAATAACTTGAGTTTAATAATTTTAGGCTGCATTATTAGGCTTTTTATTCAAGTTATTGAGCTACGGTTCACTTGGGTTGTTGTGAAATAGTAACAGAGTCAACTCTGGTTCCCATGTAGGGCTCCACGGTAGTGCAAATAAAAGAGTAGAGGTTCCAGAGAGGGGTAGAGGTCCTGAGATTATATAACGTATGCACGCGAATGGGTTGTTCTGTATCCGTTAATGAGCTATTATTCACATCGCAACTAGGGAAAAAATCTAGACCACGCGACGATGGCATTGCGTATTTGAGTGGAGGATATTGTGATACTCCATATCATATCGGTAGAAAATAAAGATTAAGTCTGATATATAAGGAAACTTGTGGGCTACTACTAATAACATGATCTTAAGCATTTGGGCCACGTTGTTAGGTTATTGAGCTAGTAATCCACTTGTGTTGTTACAAGAATTGTACCAAAGCTAAATCTAGTCTCATTAAGGGATCCGTGGTGGTATGGATAGAGGAGTAGAGGCTCTAAAGAGAGGTAGAGGCCCATAACTTAAAAACCTTGTGCATGTTAATGGGATGCTCTGTGTCTTCTAATGAGCTGCTATCCACATCCCAAGCAGGGAAAGAACTTGGGTCATGCGACGAAGGCATTGCATATTTGAGTGGGAGATATTATGATTCCCCATCTCATATCAGTGGGAGATATAAATTAAGTCATGCATATTCAAAAAATTGTGAGCAACTACTAATAAAATAGGTTTAAGCATTTTGGGAGTTGTTAGGCTCTTTATTTAAGTTATTAGGTCAGCGGTCCACTTTAGTCGTTCCAGTAAGGGTTGCACCAATTGAGGATAAGTTGAGATAAAATAGATTAAGATGGATTGGATACATACAATGTGAGACCTCGACCCGATTTATTTTGGAATGAATAAGTGTTCGGATTATCTCGGAACCTCTGAAATGTTTTAAGTACACCCTTGGCGCGTGTTCAGGTTTGGTTGAGGCTTGTTTGGCTAGCTTTTGGGCTAAAAAACAAATTTTTACACGAAAAAACACTCTGCCCAGCAGTTCGGTCGACTGGAGGGCTTGGCCCAGTCGATTGAACTGGAAATTTGGAGTTCGGTTGACTGGACATAAGGGTTCGGTCAACTGAACTAAGGCGGTGGGTGTTTTTCATATTTCCAGTAGGCTGTTCAGTCGACTGAACTGGGGGTCCAGTTGATTGAACTGAGAATTTTGGTATTTTTCTATAAATATCAGAGGTTGAGATATTTTGATGGAGCTTTCTTCTAAGCTAAGTTTCAGTTTCCTCTGCCTTCTCTCTAGGTTTCTGAGGGCCCGTGGCTCAGTTTTCAGCGACGTGACTGTGGATCCTCAATGTTGGTACCGGGATCTTTGTATATATCTAGACAGATTTCCATTTCGTCAAGGTTTGATTTTTGAGGATTCGAGTTTTGACTTTCCGAAGTAGGATTCTAAACCCTACTGCTGTATAAGGGTGTTTTATGTAATTATACGTATTTTCACCGGGTAGAAAATACATCAAATGTGATTTTCAAGTATAAACCTTAGTTTTTGGATAAAAGTGGATTTTTACGCCTTTTCTTGGTTGAATACATGATCTGGGTGTGTTAACATCCATGGTTTTCAAAAGGAGATTTGAAAACGGTGATTTGTGAAATTGGGTGAAAAACGTCTTTTTGGAGGTTTGGGCTTTTCGCGTGACCCAGAGTTTGGGGCGTAACAACTTGGTATCAGAGCTCTGGGTTTGAATACCTATGAGCTGTGGGAGACGAGGGTGCATCACCTTGTGAGGATGCGTGTGTGCTTGGTTGCCTGTGTTTGGAATATGAGCATGTTGATATCGTGTATATGTGAGCATGGAGGTTGGACCTTAGGATTGATTAGTCTTGCCTTCGGGCGTTTGGACTAACTAACTTGGGAGCCAAGTTAGAACCGCATTTCATGGACGTAATTTCTAGCAGGGAATCTAAGTAGGTTATCCAAAGTGACGCGTCATTCTTGTTGGTTCTACTCCGTATCGGTGTGGTGTCTGCATGATCGTCGTAACTATGTGTTACCATGATTATGTGGTATGTGGTAGAAGTAACATGATAGATCGACCTTAGGTTGTCGTGTTTCATGCTTTCTTCATATACGACTTGTACACCCTTAGAGACGACGAGACTGTTGTTTGGGTATTGGTAATGCGATTCGGTTGCTATCAGTTGCAGAAGCAGGGTTATGGGTTGATCGTCGATCGTTTGGTATGTTGTGGAACTCATCAGTGAGTTGGGTTCAGCCGTGTGAGGTTGGCCTTGGTTGGTATCTGTTAGGTGTTAGTACGAGCTGCATTTGTTCAGGTGCGGATGAAGCCTAGTTAGTGGCTTGGTTATAGTAGCTAGCTCCCCTTGAGAGTAGGCTAGTGGGTGTCGGAGTTGTGTTATGGTTGACCTTGTGAATCAAGGTGCTGGGGTGTTGGAGACCCTGGGAAATCAGTCGATATGATTAGATTAGGGAGAGCGACAATCCCTTCGGAGTCTTAGTAGACGTGGTTTTGGCCGTGTGATGGATTAGATACGTCGTGAGCTATGCTATGTCTTAAGCTATATACTCGGGATGGGGTATAGATGGGAACATAGTGGATGGGAGCGTAGAGATCCTTGACCGAGCGTATATCGAGATAGCAGAACGTGTGGTTCTAGAGATGTTTCCTGGTAGTCAGGATATCAATGGTGGTCAGCAGGATGTTGTTGGTAGTCTTAGTAGTTTGATGACCTTAGACATTGTATACCTTTTGAGGTTTGAAAATTGAGTTATGAGTGAGTGAGCTCATGGATATGGGAACGAGTATGAATTGCAGTTATGCTGGAAAGAGCACGGGTTATGGCTGTACGGGAATATGTAAGAGTTCCTGTGACGAGTATCGGTTCTGTGAGATTCCTACGGGAATGCAGGTCTGTGGTTTGATTGATATCCTAGTGATTAGGAGATCGCTTTTGGGAATTGTGCGAGGTTCATGTGGTTGGCTTAGTGCTGAGATGACGCATCCTGGGTATGAGATGTCTGGAGATTATTTGTGTTCCACCTTGGGTTCAGACATGGGGATGTTGTTTACCCATGGGAACGAAGTGTGGAGTGATGAGGTCCATCAATGGACCGTGTGGTTTGGCTGGCCAGGGGTGATTAGTGAGAAATCGTAGGGTACGATGCCTATGATCGATGTATGCTTGAGAGCGAAAATGCAGAAGGTGCCTACATGGTCATAGGAGTTAATAGTAACTCTAGATGAAAGGTCACAGGATTGGGTTCCTTGTTTGATGTTGTGCCTTGGACAGTGAGCTTAAGGCTGTGATGTGATTCTGATTTTCCTAGCAGAAGTTAGGTTGTGTAGCGCAAACTTGTGAAGTGAGGTTTTGGGCGCAATGGTATGTGTTATACCAAGTATGCAGATGGATGGTGTTCACATGTGTGAATAGGTCTGAGCATTGAGAGCTTGGTGTAGCGGATGATCTGAGTATTGTGATCAGAGTTGACAGCAGCTGTGTGACTGTAGTCGATGTGGCCTCAAGGTAGGACTTAGAGAGTGCTTAGAGGCTAAGTGTTGAGGAGTACTCCAGTACGCTAAGGTTGGGTTATGGTTTCTTGTTGGGCCTTTTTTTTCCTTTGGATGGAAGGAGAGGGAGAGTTTTCTTGTAGATGATTGTCTGGTGCGAGTTGTTTCATCTCGATTGAATGGAGATGCTAGGTTCTTGATTTGTTCAGATTTGGTTATGTTCTGAGACTTTGGAATCTTAGTGGGTTTGTACCCATGTGTAACCCTTGGAGTTATGACTCAGGGACTTATGTTGCCGTGATTAGGTGATTATAAGATGGATTCTTCGTGGCTTCAATGTGTGATGCGAGACGCTCTGCACCTGAACATCTCTGTGTGTGACCTGGGATCCGATTGTTCCTACGATTGGGAACCATAAAGAATTGCATGATGGGGTTGGTATTCTCCTATGGTGGAAGACTGTAAAGGAGTACGTGTGAGTGCGGTAAACATGATAGGTCTTGGTAACCTAGTCAGTGTGGCTTCTTTGTATGAATAGTTGAATCATATGGGTTGCGTCCCCTATGCTGTTTATTTCTGATAGACAAGAGAGTTGGTGTTGAGACGTAGCGTTCTTTGCAATGATCAGTTGAGGATCATTGAGCGTTGTGTGCGTGTGGTTGTGTCTCTAGCTCTTGGCAGAGTGGGGATTTTGTCAAAATAGTGCGGCTGTGATATGTGTATGGTGGGTTTCTGGAAGACTTTTGTGAGTCTCGCTTGGGTCCTGTTTGGAGCTTTGAGCTGCTCAAAATTCTTAGAGTTCTTGGAGTTGAGGAGTGGTTATCGACTTGGGAAAGTGTTGTGCTTTAGCATAACTGTTGTTTGTGTGGATGGTAGTCCTGAGAATATGATAAAGTATGAATCAAGAAGGATATGATGTTTGGGAAGCCTTGGTTGGCGTGGCCTATTTGGACCGACGCGACTACTTGATATGGAATGAAAGGGCCGTGATGAGTTTAGTGAGGAAATTGCTAAGTGTAGGAATTAAGTTTTGGCTAGTGTCTTTGGGTTTGACTATTTTGCTATTGTGGATTCAAGGAATTGATATATATGTTCTGCATTGGAGTTGATGCAATATGACAGTCGACCTGTTCTCTTTGTCGGATCACGAGGATCATGTTTGATTTTCCAGACGACGGAGATCGTGTTTGATTTAAGGTTGACCTGTAGCCTTGGTATTAGTGATTTAATGGCGAAATGTTGAGTTGTGCAGTAATGTGCAGTGATGTGCTGTTGCACGAGAGTTATGATTTAGTTGATATAGGTTGTTGGATACCTATGAGATGTTCTGTTTACGTAACGTGTTTGGTTGAGTGACTCGCTGGAGTCAGGTGACTTTGTGGCTGTGGTGCCAAATCGGTTTTTGGTTGTGTGAAACCTTGTCCCAGATAATAGTGTGCCACCTGATGTTTCTCCTGGGTGAGAATTGGGGTTCGTGATAGAAGTTCGAGTAGAGGATGAAGATCAGAGGGTTTGCTGAGATACATTCTTTGACATTCCAGGTGAGTTACGTGAGCTTCTCTGTAGTGAACTTCTCTCTGGAGTTGGGTGTCGTGTTGTTGCTCGTGGATCAGTGTCATGATAGTCTTAGTAATGGAGGTGTTGGCATATGTAGGGTGATGACGTGGTATCAAAGTCGGTGGTCATCTGGTGATCGTCAGAATTTGAGTAAAGTTTGTGTGCGGGGTGTGTGACGTCACGTGATCAATGTCGGTGTTCGACGTCGTGTGTTTGGACTTGTAGAGATAGTCGTTGTTGGGTATTATGAGGTGTGATTGAGTTAGCATGTGGTAATGAGGATGAGGGAAAAGTCTCTGTGTTCGAGCATAGAGCATGTTTGAGATCAGGTACCATAGTGAATTGGTCTTTTGCTTTGCGTTTGTTGCTGGAGTAGTTGTGTTGGCGAGAGTGCTGTGTTGGGGTTTGGTAGCGTGAGTTGGATCTTGATTTGATGTTTTATGGATGTTTCCTGGATGACAGTGATGTCAGTGGAACTTGCACGTGTGAACAGTCAGTTTGGAGATAGATTCCTTGAGGATGTGTATTCTTGGTATCAGTTATGTGACAGCTCAGTTTTGGGGTTTTAGTTGCTGAGGCATGTCTGCTGTTGTACAGCATTGCTAGGGTATTTCTACTGTTGTACAGTGTCGTTGGGTTTGCACCAGAGGTTGTTGATGGTAGACAGGCTGATGTTTGGTTTGAGTTTCAGTGTTAAATTTCGGAGACGAAATTTCTTTTAAGAGCGAGAGAGTTGTGAGACCTCGACCCGATTCATTTTGGAATGAGTAAGTGTTCGAATTATCTCGGAACCTCCAAAATGTTTTAAGAACACCCTTAGCGCACGTTTGGGTTTGGTTGTGGCTTGTTTGGCTAGCGTTTGGGCTAAAAAACCAATTTTTACACGAAAAAACACTCTACCCAGCAGTTCGGTCGACTGGTGGGCTTAGCCCAGTTGACTGAACCGAAAATTTGGAGTTCGGTCGACTGGACATGGGGGTTCGGTCGACTGAACCAAGGCGGTGGGTTTTTTTCATGTTTCCAGTAGGCTGTTTAGTCGACTGAACTGGGGATCCAGTCGACTGAACTGAGAATTTTGGTGTTTTTCTATAAATATCAGAGACTGAGATATTTTGATGGAGCTTTCTTCTAAGCTAAGTTTCTGAGGGCTTGGGGCTCGATTTTCAGCGACGTGACTGTGGATTCTCGATGTTGGTACCAGGGGCTTCGTATATATACGGATAGATTTTTATTTCGTCGAGGTTCAGTTTTTGAGGCTTTGAGTTTTGACTCTCTGAGGTAGGATTCTAGACCCTACTGCTGTATAAGGGTGTTTTATGTAATTATACGCGTTTTCACCAGGTAGAAAATACATCAAATGTGGTTTTCATGTATAAATCTTGGTTTTTGGGTAAAATTGGGTTCTTATGCCTTTTCTTGGTTGAATACATGATCTGGGTGTGTTGACATCCATGGTTTTCAAAAGGAGGTTTGAAAACGGTAATTTGTGAAATCGGGTGAAAAATGTCTTTTTGGAGGTTTGGAGCTAACCCCGGGGTTGAGTCTCACATTTTAAACGTTTTGTTGAAAATGGTTGTAGATCTTTATGTCGATCGATTGGATCTCTTTTTATACATGTGTTGTATAAACTATTTTATGAGTTTTCGTAGTTGAGTTACGGTGGGTTTTTAAATGTTCTCCATAGATGTACTGTGACAGTGGTTGTGTTGAGTTGGGCTTCTATTGCTCTTCGATGTAAGTCCAAGAACGTGCACAGTGTAGGTGCTCTGTACCTTCGGGTTAGTCCCCATAAATTAAGTGTGATTGGGTGCTTTGTACCCTCGGGCTCAAGTCCCGTAAATTAAGCAGCAGGTACTCTGTACCTTCGGGCTAATTCCCATAAATTGAGTGGTTCGGTTGCCTCCGTTAATGGCGTTATTGTTGTGACTCCATATAGAGCTTGTCATTACTAAACCTACGGGTCGAGGGTAATGGACGAGAGTCTATAGTTGTTACCTTTGTTGGTGTGGCAGAGTCGGTACATAGAATTACAATTTATCTTTCTCCTCAGTTGTGTGGCCTGAGTCGAGCTTACTGTTTACTTACAGCTTTCCCTTAACTGTGGCATGATATCTGTTAGGATGATATGCATAGTTTGAAGGATGAAAAATGTGGGATTTTATGAGATAAAACCTTTTGAGACTCATGTTAGTCTGGTGAAAAATTGATGGTTTTTGAGAGAAAAACCTTTTGGCTCCCGTGGTTGAGCTCGTGTGTGTATAATTACATAGCCTGCTTTACAACTTTACTGTCTATTTTCTATTGGGCTTCAGCTCACAGTGTGGGATTTTGCTGTAAAACCTTTTTTATGTAAGCGTGGTCTTGTAGGTTAACCCGGTGGTGCCTGGAGGTGGCTTATGACAAGACGTTTGTTTTATCTTGATAGGTAGCTTATACCTATTGTATATGTTTCATGTTCATTTGTAATATATTGTAAATTGTATACTATGATTATGGATGTATGCATGTTTTAATGCTTTCGAGAGAACCTTTGGTTGGTTGTTGTTTTTCGTAGTTTCATACTACATTTTTCGTTGTTGGGATCAACGGTTTACAAACGGGATTTTCAAATGGTTGTGCTTCACATAAACCTTTGTACTTCGAGGTACATTTTTGAACGGCTTAGACTTCTTTTAAAACGAAAAGATTTTCTTATTCAAAATAGGTATTTTATTTTTAAAAGCTTCGCTTGTGAGAATGTAACAGTAGTCTTTTGGCTACTCTTTTAAATCAATAAACTTTCGGTAGTATGTTTTTACAAAGGTTTTGGTCTTGTTTGATCTTCTGGTTTTAAATCCCTTTTGTTTGGGTGATTTGGTGGTTGTTCTGTGGCTTTTCGCGTGACCCGGAGTTTGGGACATGACATACAACGTAGACCAGTTAATGTAGTAGTAAGAAAAAATGATAAGATCATAGGTAATGAAATATAGTAGACGGAGAGGTTGATGCAACGGGAAACGTAAAAGGAGAAAAAAAGATAAGAACTTGAGTTCGTTGATTCGAGAACGAATACCAGAGGCAAGAACCTTTTTTAAATATGTTGATTTTTTATGAATACCATAATTAAAGGAGTCAAAGCCTTTATTAATTCACACATAATACCAATGAATATGGAAAAGAGAAAATACTAATGAATTTCTATTAATCAATCACTGAATAGCCATAACGGCATTACAACTTATTTATAATGGTTAAATCCTAAATGAAATGAATCAATCCATTGAGAAATTGAATCCTATCAAATTTCTTGTTATTAATTTTTTTTTAAAAATATAAATTTAAAATAAAATTAATTTTGAGTACTAAAAATATACAGAAATGTTCAGAAACAAGCAGCACTAACAAGAAATTTCGTAAATAACTTATTATCAAAATTAAACTTCTTCAAATTATCGTCTACGTCATAGGTAGATCTAAATTGATATGTGATGTCGTATTAAGAAAAAAATATAATATTAAAATTAATTGAAAATATGCCACTTAGTATAATCGCGTAAAAAGATTCATATAACCAACCCTAATTAATCGGGACAAAGATTTAATTTGGTTTGATTTTGATTTGTTACCTTTCTACAGAGTATTCTAACTTATTAACTATTGGCCACGTTTGATGACTGGTGTAGGTTCGGTGTGATTAATAGTAAGGTATGCTTAAGAATGAGGTGATGTGAAATTAGTAATGAGGTGGGATTAATTTTTTTTATGATTGATTTGAGTATAGGATTAAACGATGGATTATACAAACTCGTGTTTAATTTGGTTAGGATTAAATAACGTAAGATTGGATTAAATTTATGAATTTTCAATATTACCGTTGTACTAAAAAACTAATAAATTTATTTTAGTTTTTTCATATTAGCTACTAAGTTAATTTATTTTAAAACTAACTTAAATAAGCTAATAAATTAAATTTTATGTTATTTATTACGCCTTTAGTTTACCTTTTTTTACTTTTAATTAAATCTTTTAATAAAATAAATTACTCTAACAATTTTAAAACTAGAAATTATAACATGACAAATCTCTAACATGACCCAATTAGCTTCTCTCTCCACTCAGTACACATGACTCAAATAGCTCTTCTCCAACATTGCTGCCACAGTGTATTGACATGGGAGACGATAAATGGGTACAGTAGTAATTGACGCTCCAATCCCGTTGGACTGAATTGCTAGTACCGACCTTTCCCAAGGTTTACTAATGCAACAAATTTGAAGGATTACTAGCCCACAAGGACTAACAATCCGATCCAAATTGAGCAAACAAACATGATTTTAAATGCTCCATGGGATTAGTAGTCCCGTCCCAATCTTACAACGCCAGTCAAACAGGCCATTGAGTCCAAATCGCGGGAGGAGTCCCTGCTGTGAGCTCTAAAATATTTTATTTGGGACCTTAAAATTTAATCGAAATCGTTTATTCTGTTGTAATTGTCGAGTAGGTAATCTTTGTAAAAAAAATTACGTCAATCGAACATTGTTAGTCATATGATCTAGATACATTTGATTGGTAGTTTATTCTTAAAATACTATAAGTTAATTAATTTTTTTAAAATAAACATAATCTGATCACATAGATAATGATGTCTAATTGACCTGATTTTTTTATAAAGTTCAGATAATCAATGATTATAACATAATAAACGATTTTGATTAAATTTTAGGATATGATATAAAGCATTTTAAAACTCACAACTCCTCCTGCTGTGAATTACTTATAACAGGGACCCGCAACTGTCTAAATCTAGATCTATTTCATATGTTTAAGGACTTGTTTGGGAATCTAATTTTTAAGATGAATTAATTATTTTTTAAAATATTAATCAAATAAGCAAAGAAATGTTTAATTAAAAGGCAAATTTTGATGGGATCAACATCAATCCTGACCGAGCAAATCAGCCAAACTACCCGAGTACTCCCTAGTGGGATCGTTCGGCATGTACCAACCGAATGACCCCAGTGTGGCATAACTCTTGCCGTTAACATATGGTCTGCTCCCACCTTCAATGGGTCAACGAATTCTCCAAGATATGGTGAGATTCCCTACGCGTGATCGGCATGATTTAATGCAATCAACATCTAAATCCTCTATATAAGCAAAGTAAGCTGCTCTGCTATATGTATGAAAAATTAGCCTTTACTTTCCGGTTAATTAAGAATTTACGGAGACTGACTTAAGTATCGAAAGATAATCGACCGAGGTTAGCTTCTAACTCTTGATCTTTCAGGTGCACTCGAACTAAGCATGGGACACTGCATTTTGATTAATCTACTTGGATCCATCATCGAGGTATCATCAATTGGCGACGTTTGTGAGAACCATCTTCTATATACTCGATGGAAAAAACACGAGCGATGAACTTTGACAACAACTGACAACGCCCTTCGGTAGTGGACGGTGCCACCAATCTATGCGTCGATCAACAATTGGTTGATTTAACCCACATAGTCCAAGTGTAACACCCTGCTCCCGCAAGGCACCAAACCTACACAAAGGGATAAGATTCCGCCGCAGACCGGCAGCCCAAGAGATAGACAAGAAGTAAACTTAAACAACCACAAATATCTTAATATCAAAAAAGGTAAACATGAGTCACTGGGGATTCACCATCCCAAGGCATACATTAATTCTAAAAGGTCAAAAACCTTCAAATCTTATACATGAAGCTTTGCCAACACTAAAACTAAACAAAAGAAAGACTGGC
>JAOTRH010277959.1:0-35548 GCA_034768845.1 Heliamphora exappendiculata | reverse complement strand
ACATGATCAATATTTTCAAAAACTTTTTTTTCCTACTAGTCTAGATATTCCAAAAGATAAAGTAAATAAAACATTCCACGTCGTGAATAACATGATCAATATTTTCAAAAACTTTTTTTTCCTACTAGTCTAGATATTCCAAAAGATAAAGTAAATAAAACATTCCGAGGAAAGCCAAAATAAGTAGTTGCTGATTTATTGAGATTGAATAACAACCAATCCCTTCAGTTACCAACAACCTCATCTTGCAAGTCCTAAAAAGCCGAGAAGTTAACCCATATATTTTTACTAAATGAACAGTTTATAAAGAGATGAGAGATATCTTTCATCCGACTAGAGCATCTAAGACAAAAAGAATCAGTAGAAATGCACCTCACCACTCGATGGAGGTTAGTCAACAATTTACTATGCATGCATAACTAGAGGAAGACTAGAAGGTTATGCGAGATTTTTAACTTCCAAAGATTGCTCCAAGGAATTTATGTCAGAAGAGCTGAGAAAATGATTAAGAAGAGGGATATCCCATTGTTTGTCAGGAGTAATTAAATTAGAAAATGACTAGCTAGGAAACTGATCACAAGCCAAGCGATTCCCAAAAGCAATGATACCATACCATCAATCTCTTCACATATAGCAATATTTTTACCATTGCCCACATTCCATTTAACCACCTTAAGAACTAGATCTCCAGTTTTAGTGATGCTACACCAGACATGAAAGGCTTTGGATTTAGTGGGCCAATTGCACAAAGGATGCCTCCTCAAATATTTATGCACCAAAGTTTGAATCGAGTGGGAGTTCTTTTTCATTTGCAATCTCCATGCTAGTTTGGTAAGAAAGGCAATATTCTTAACACTAGCTTTCCTAATATCAAGGCCACCATTTTTCTTCTTACTCTTGCAGGCCGAATCCCAGTTCACACGGTGGATTTTCTTTTTGACTCCATTGTCACCCCCCAAACAAATTCCTTTTAATTTTATCGATATTTTCACTTATGCAGGAGGCATTTTGGGATATTTTAATTTTGATTATAATTTTATTTAAGAATTTTTTTTGTACCTTCTGTTTTGGCACATATTTATATATTTTTAATAGTCAAATTTGACTTGATCTCAAATTAATCTTTTCGGAAATTTTTTATTAATTAAGAATTTGACAGGATTTTATCTTTTGAAAATTTTCTATTAATGAGGGATTTAATAGAATTTAGTTTTCTTAATAGATTGATTTATCTTATTTAGAATTTTACCATTTTAAATAAGTTGTATTGGCCTTGTGGTCATTTAGTAGTTGTTGATTAATAAAAATTCAAGAGTATTTTCTCTTAATCATATTCTTTAGTATTTTGTGTGAATTAACAAGGACTTTGATACATTTAACCATGGTATTCATAGAAAATCAGCAAGTTTAAAGAAGATTCTTACTTTCGGTATTCGTTCTCGAATCAACGAATTCAAGTTCTTATATTTTTTTTTCTTTTACGTTTTTTGCTGCATTAGTTAGTATAAGAGCTTATGCTTAATTTCGGATTATGGCACGACATAAATTTCGTGATGATCAATATATTATTGTCAAAGATGTGTATGAATAGAATGATGTAGCACGAGATGCTCAAACAGAGAAAAGAATGGCGCAAATAGAGGAGTCAATCGCTGCTCTAACTGAGCACATGACTGCCTTAATTTCTATTGTTCTACCTCGCAATCATCCACTAAACTTAGGCTTCTTGGAAGAGGATATGGTTGAGTGGCCTTTTACTTCAAATGCTATTCCGGATCCAATTGTGGATTGGAATAAAGCACCAATTTTCGATGAAGAATTATCTTCTTTTGAAACTATTAACAAGGACAATGTCATAAAAATGTTAACAAAAAATCTATTTCACCATCACCAGAGTTGCAAATCGTCATAAATTGGCCACTTTTTGTGTTGCAGTTTGGAGACGAGTAGATCGAATCCTAATATGGGTAAATGATGTTATTATATTAATCGTGGAGGGTAAAAAATTTGTTCAAAATCATGATCCTTGGGTTATATTGAACAAGATTAATCTAAAGTAAAAAACAGTTGCAGGCAAATGGTGACTTGCCAAGTTATTTCAGAAGTCATGGAAACTCGAGGATGAGGTTTTTCAAGTTGAGGAGAATGATACATGGGACATTTTAAAATGTTTTAATTTTGGTTATAACTTTATTTAAGAATTTGTTTTTGCCGTCTATTTTGCCACATATTTATATATTTTTAGTAGTCAAATTTGAGTTGAACTCAAATTAATTTTTTTGAAAATTTTCTATTAATTAGGAATTTGCTAGGATTTTATATTTTGAAAATTTTTCTATTAATTAGGGATTTGATAGAATTTAGTTTTCTTACTAGGTTGATTTTTTCTTATTTAGAATTTTACCATTATAAATAAGTTGTGCTGGCCTTATGACCATTCAATAGTTGTTGGTTGAGTAATAAAAATTGAAGAGTATTTTCTCTTAATCAGATTCTTTGGTATTCTGTGTGAATCAACAAAGACTTTGATATTTTTAATTCTAATATTCATTGAGAATCAATAGGTTTAAAGAAAATTCTTGTTTTTGGTATTCGTTCTCGAATCAACGGATTTAAGTTCTTTATCTCTTTTTTTTTTTTTTATAACTTTTTCCACTGCATCACTCATAGATGGAAATAGGAAGGGCAGATTTTTGCATGGAGTAAAGAGGGACAGCGTACCGAGGTTACAGATTGGACCAAAGTAGCGCTGCCCATAAAGGATAAATGGTAAATTTTTCATGCAAACAAATTCTTCTCTTTATTTCAATGATATTTACTGGTAGAGGCTTTTAAAGACTCTAGAGCGGAGCAGAGGCACTCCAAGATAATCAATTGGGGGATACATAGAGTTTTGATTTGGAAAATATGATCAATTGGCCCGATACCTCATAAAAGTATTAAGAGTATATATAAAAGAATCACAATAAGAATCATTCGCTTTAGCAAAAAGAAGGATATCGTTAGCAAAAAATAAATGACTAAAGCCGGGCCATGTTTGGAAGCTTTGACTCTTTCTAGCTAGAATTTGCTACTTTGTGAGTTTTATACGTTCTGCTTTTGGTTTCACAACTAAAATTTCCTTCCAATTAACCTCCTAAATCATCCTCCAATTACTACGAAATTATCCAATTAGCCAATTACCCAAACCCTCCTCAAATTACTGTGGAATTAGCTAATTATGTACCTTCTCACCGAAAAAAAATGAGTACTAAGTGAAGGGATCGAATTCAGAATGAACTGGATTCTCGACCAAGGCTTGGATCACTCGAAGTAGCCAGATTAGGCCCAAATGCAATTTGGATCCAATGAGGATTCTTAGGCCGAATTGAGAAGTCATCACATGCTGGGATGACAAAGTTAGCCGAGCCTAAAACTTGCGCGGTTGAGCTTGCCTGTATTAATAACAATCTGACTAGTTATGGTGAGACTCAAGACCATACTCAATTACCCCAGTGACATAGGCCTAACACGACGGCTCTCTAAGAAGAGCCATGGAAGTATGGATTTGTTCATATGAAATTCCAAAAAGTCAATCTTAAACCTCTATATAAAGAAGATCTAACCATTTCCAAACGGTAAAAATATTTTCTTTATTAAAACTCTACTAAAATACATACAAAGCACTCTCTCTAAGTTGATCATACTCTCTCTTTCTCTCTAAGTTAATCCTTTTCTCTCACCTATAATACACAAATACTTTGCTGACTTTTGCAGATCAATTTAAACTCTCAGAAAGCTCCAAAGGACTAGCTCTCTCTCTCTCTCTCTCTCTCTCTCACACACACACACACACACACACACACATACACGAATTCACCCCATACACTTAAGTATTGTATGTATCGCTCGGCACAATGGTGCTTTTACTATAATCATGAGAATAATAGTAGGTCATGAGGATGAGATGACCCGACTTGAGAGAGGGGAGGCATGATTGTGCTATACTATTCTTGATTAGTTTTTACGCAACTTCTACCATCTTATAAAACATGTTATTATTACGTTAATTTAATAGATGTAACTACTCGTATTTGTTACCAATGTAGTTTTGACAAATCACATAGTAAACATAAAATAGTATAAAATGATTCTGCAACCTTATTATTTCTTTTAAACGACTCAAAAGATTAATATGAAATGCTAAAAGTAGGGTCTTAATCTCATTTTTCTTTATATTTTTTAATTGTTTCGTTGATAAGGTATTTAAAGAATAGAAAATAATTATTACACTCCTTTGTAAGTCCAACACATTCTCTTTCTTGTCTGTGGTTTTTCTAAATGAAAATGTAAAAGGCTAAAAGTAGAATATTAAATGTTACTTCACTAAAAGAAATATGTAACTATTTTACAAATGAGAAAGAAGTGAGATTTATGATTTATCCAATTTTGTCTAAAAAATGAGACCCCATTCTGGTATGGCTTTTACATAAGTTTGCACTAGGAGTGAACCAGCGTTATGCTCATAAATTCAAAGAGAAAAAAAAAAAACATACATATTTGTATATAATTTTTGAATGCATTAACATTATGACCCTCATCATGTGCCTGACATGGAGAGCATAGATTGTACTAGTGTATTATAAATATAAATTATGGTTTCTAATTAATTTATTGTAATTATATAATTTAAAAATAAAATGAAATAAATTTAGCAATCTACTTAATGTATTCGTAATTTTTTTTATTTTATAAATGAGTTCTAAAGCTCATGACTTATCATTGATTTCCCTTATTGTACACTCAAACCCAATTTATTATTAGATTTGAAGAGACAAAAAATATTTTGAAAGGGACATTATTAAAGATAATTAAAATAATATATATTGTGGGGGTAATTAGTGGAATTTAAAAGGAAAAAATGATAAACATATTTTAGTTTTGTGAGTTACATACTCTTTAAATTAGAAAGGATATAACAATATCTTGAAAAAAATGCAATAATTAACAGTTTTTTTTTTTTGTAAAATATAAAAACGATAATCTATTAATGTAGTAACGTGTATTTTTAGATTTTAAAAATTAAAATTTTAATTTATTCTTAGTATAAACATTTGTAGAATGATTATGATATAAGAACATTTGAAAAATAGTACCTCATTGATTGAGGAATCAATAATGGCATATAATCTATATTACAAAAAAGAGTAGTCACATCATATTTTTAATTTAATAGTTAAAATTGTGTTAAAAGAGTAATCAACAGTTTGAAATTAATAAAGTTAAATTTTTTTTTCTCTCTATGGCTATCTTAGGATATATGGAAGAAAATCAAAAATGAGAAATTTTTTTCTTATTCATTCAGCATATAGAGGGTTGGAAGGAAATCAAAAAGCTTATTTCCTCTCTACGCCTTTTCCTTATTCACTGTATGAAAGGATGGAATAAAATCAAAATGCTAATTATTAAAATCAATTATTCTTTTATCTTTTTTATTTTAAATTTAATTTTTTTAATAATTAGCTTTTTGATATTTAAGATAATTAATTTTTTAGTTAATTACTTTTTTTTGTTAAGAGTGTTTGAAAAAATAATTAATTTTGATTGATTCAAATTATATTATGAGTGTTTTTAGCCACTAATTATAGCTAGTAACATATAAACAGTAAAGATGCGATGTCTTATATAGTGAATCAATAGTAATAATAAATATGGGAACTATATATGTTATCTAAAAGGGAAAGGATCTCCTTTTGCTAGTAAAAGTAAATTTTAATAAAAAAGATAGTAGGTATAAATCTCTTTCAAAAAAAATTCCTTTTATTGATTTTTATTTTAAATTTTGAATATTAAGATTTTTTTAAGTTTATAAAATATATTAACAAAAAAAATATTTCAAAAAAAATTTTAAATTTAAAATTTTTAAAAAAATAGAATGAGCATTTCGTGCTTCCAAAACTCTCATAATAAAACCTCTATTTTCGTTTGTGTGTATATATATAGATTTTATAATCATTATACTTTGATTTTAAATCCGTCAACACTTATAATGCAACTTCAATGTTAATCCAAAAAGAAAGCATTTTTTATTACTTGAAAATTCAAAGTAAGTAATTCTAACATTACCAAACTTACCAATTAGGTTCAACTTTTAATAACAAGCCAAAAAAAAAAAAGAAGACTATTTTTACCACATGGGAGTCTAATGTATTGATAGACATTTATACATTACAAGAAAATTCACTTTTGTCGACCACTTTTGTCGATAAAATGCAGTTTGGTCGGCAAAAGTATAGGCTTTTTACGACTAAATGCGTTTTGGTCGGAAAAGGTGTAGACTTTCCGCGACCAACTACATTTTGGTCGGTGAAGCTACCATTTTCTGCGACCAAACCCAGTTTGGTCGGCGAAAGTCTATAATTTTTCGTGGCTAAAGGCGATTTGATCGGCAATAGTGTCGAAATATCCACGACCAAATCTATTTTGGTCGGCGAACGTATATGTTTTCACGACTAAGAATGGTTTGGTCGGCAAAAGTATAATATATTATAAATATATATGTATTCCTATTATATACACTATGTACAGTACTTTATCCCGCCAAATTAATTTTCCCTTGCCGCGCGCCTCTTAGTACTCCCAAACCCTTGTTCTGCAAGCTCTCGCCTCTCACGCAATCGGCCTCCCCGACGCCTCTCACCGCCATCCTCACCGCCAACTCCTCTCACCGCCGACCTCACTGCCGTCGCCTCTCACCTTCGTCCTCACCGCCGACTCCTCTCACCGCCGACTCTTTCTCTCTAAGTCCCGCCGCCGATCTGTCTCACCGTTGTCTCGTCGCTGCTGTCTCACGTTGTCAATCTCAGATTTTCAAAACATTTTGGTAAGTTCTCCTGAATCGCCAGTATCTCACGTTTCGTGGGTTTCATGATTTTCAATACCTGGTAACACCACTGCAAATGAATAACTAAAACTATCATGTAAAAGAACTGATTAATTTGAATGGATAGAAATTTAAGGGTACTATGAAGCTAGTTTGGGATGTATATGGTATTTTGAATTTTTTTCTTTCAAAAAAATTTCAAGATAGTGAAATCCCTGCAGAGTTACAGAGGTGTGCATATGGGAAAATGATACCTATCACTTTGGATATGTGCATGTTTATTAATTTTCTCATAAGACTGGCATCAAATTCTTATTCTCACGCATGTAAGAAGCTGTTGATCAACATTCTGTTACGATTTTACCTTTTGTTCAATGAAATCTCTCAAAGTGATTATTTTACAGGGCTTGACTCATAACTAGACCCGTTTTAAATTTTATAGAATGGAAGTTCAAACAATTTTTTTTACCGATTTTGATTTCCGACTTGATTTGTGAGTATTTATATTCGCTACTCTTAATTAAGATTTTAATCTTTGCATTGTATTACTTCTCTCGTTATGAAACCTCATTTGGTTACCAATCATTGGCCTAAAAACCGTTGTTTAATAAAAAATTATTTATTATTTTTAAAATTTTAGGTGACATGTTAAATGTGTTATTTTTGTAATTAAAGTAGATTAATATTATTCTATTTGAAATATATTTTTGCCATGTTAATAGAATCATTATGCAAGTAATGTCATAATAAGTTAGTTTGTGTTGATAAAATTGCACTTACTACCCTCGCACACTCCTAATTATTAGTATACCTTGTCGTCTTATCACTCTTTTCAATTAATTCTTTGGTGTGTTTGAACTAAAATAAATAATATAGATATAATAAACAAAGATAAATAAGTAACTATGTGTTTGTGTTTAATTGGTCTAATTGTGTTTTAATGTGTTTGGTTTTTCGTTTGACTTTATCATGACTATTTCATAGATCTTGAGAGAATCATAACTAGCCCAAACCTTAATTGGGCCAATCATTCATATCTTGAGCCCAAACTTTGATCTCTTAACCCAATTTTTGAAAAATTAAGTATCTAAAACATCAAAATTAGTCATATCAGCCCATATTTTCTCATTTATTCAGATTTCTCACTTTTCAACTCTCTTGAGTGCATTTCATGTACAAGTTTAATCCTTGTAAGCACTTAAACACTTGTCTCTTTCTTCTTACCCAAACCCGCTATCCTTCAGCATTTTAAGTTCAAAAAATTCCAGCACTTTGAGAAAAATTCTTAGATATAAAGATCACTTTAAGTGTTTGGTTTGAGAGAAAATAAGAGATAAATGAAGAGGGGAGAAAAAAAAAGGGAGGAAAAAAAAGGAGGAGAAACCTCGAAGTTGTTTTTCATTCTCTTTAAAGAAGTTCTTCACAACTCTTGTCTTTCATCATCATTCTAGGAAATATAAGGTATAAACTTTATATATACATATATTTTCTCCTTATCCTAGTAGAAACTTTATATATATATTCATGTATTTTATCATTCTCTTTCATCTTGAGACTCAAATGAGCTTATTTTTGTAAATTACTCAGAACATTTATCATATTGACTTGACTAATTTGTAGGTAGAAAAAATAGACAAGAGTTGGATGACGATCAATAATAGATTAACAAGTCCGTAGTATAAAGAGGGAGTGAAGTCATTTATTGAATTTGCGAAAAAAAATTTAAGACAGAAGGATGAAATTCGGCGTCCGTGTGTAGACTACATTCATTTGATCCGAAGGAGAATCTCACAATCTTATAGAACTTGGTTATACCACGGGGAACTTGTTCCAAATTGTCAACCTCACCGTGTACCAAATTATGACGAGGACCACAACGTTGATGAAAGTAGTGTGGAGGTAATGGCAGGGGAAGTCTTTGAAAACAATGACCAGTTGCCCGAAATGTTGGAACAACTTTATAGGGGTGGCCTTGTGGATGATGACATCGATGAATTGCCTGATAGCTTTGAGAATAAAGATGTTCCGATTTTTGATAAGTTATTTGATGATGCTCAACATAAAATGTACCCAGGATGTGAAAGCACTGTGCTAGCATTTGTTGTTAAGATACTTCATGTTAAGGTGTACAATAAATGGAGCAACAACTCTTTCGACATGGTTATGAAGATATTTAAGGAAATTCTACCAGAGTGCGACCCGAAAGTTCCATGGACTTTTTATGAAACCAAGAAATTCTTACGTGATTTGGGTTTGGGATATGTTCCAATTCATGCATGTAAATTCGATTGTGCACTTTTTTGGAAGGAGAACATAAATCTTGAGAATTCCCCTATATGTAATGAGCCTAGGTACAAGGTGAACGATGGTCAGAGTAAGAAGATTCCTCAGATAATATTGAGATATTTCTCGTTGATACCAAGGTTGAAAAGATTATACATGTCGAAGAAAATAGCTACAAATATGAGGTGGCACAAGGAGAAGCGTGTCGATGATGGAGTTTTGAGGCATCCTGCTGATGGCGAAGAATGGAAGAACTTTGATCGGCAACATCTCGAGTTTGCAGGGAATTCGCGAAATGTGAGGCTAGGATTAGCCACTGATGACTTCAATCCTTTTGGCAATATGAGTACATCATACAGTATGTGGCCTGTTATTGTAATGCCGTATAATCTCCCACCATGGCAATGCATGAAAGAGTCTTTTTTTTTATGTTGTAATTGCTTATTCCTAGTCGATCAGCACCCGAAAGAGATATTGATGTCTATTTGCGGCCATTAATTGACGAGTTAAAGGAGTTGTGGGAGGATGGTGTGCAAACTTATGATGCCTCAAATGGACAGATTTTTATAATGCACGCAGCTGTAATGTGGACCATTAATGACTTTCCTGCATATGGTAACATGTCGGGGTGGTCTACGAAAGGTTATTTAGCTTTCCCTACTTGTAACAACGATGCATCATCGCAACGTTTGAAAAATAAGATAGGGTATATGGGTGCTCATCGATACTTGCCTCATAACCATAGTTGGTGAAGGAGTAAGTTCTTTAATTGCCAAATTGAGGATAAACCTAGACCTGTCGAGTTATCGGGGGAACAAATTTTAGAGCAGATTAATACGGGGACATATAAACCATTTAAAAAGTACATAGGCAACAACAAAAGAAAGAAAGATGAACATTGGCCCACTTTGAACTGGACGAAAAGAAGCATTATGTTTGATCTCCCTTATTGGAAAACACTAAAGCTCCGGCACAATCTTGATGTCATGCACATTGAGAAGAATATATGCGACAATTTGATTGGCACACTATTGAGAATTGATGGAAAGAACAAGGATACGGAAAAGGCACGCATAGATTTGGAGGATATGAAAATACGGAAAGAGTTGCACCTAAAGAGGCGTGTAGATGGGTCTCTTGAGAAACCTCCTGCGTTGTACATATTGTCTTCGGTGGAGAGGTAAGGTTTTTATGATTTTTTAAAATCGATTAAGTATTCCGATGGCCATGCAGCAAGCATAGGGACTTGCGTAAGTGACAAAGGTGGTAAATTATCGGGCCTTAAAAGTCATGATTGCCATGTGCTTTTACAACGAATTCTTCTGATTGGGATGCGTGGGTACCTAAATAAAGAAATTGGGACCACACTTTTTGAGTTAGAAAATTTATTTCAACAGCTTTGCTCGAAGACATTGAAAGTGAATGATTTAGACAAATTAGAGAATCAAATCATACTTGTACTTTGCAAACTTGAGAAAATATTTCCTCATGCTTTCTTCAATGTTATGGTTCACTTAGCCATTCACTTGCCTCGTGAGGCAAGACTTGGAGGGCCAGTGCATTACCGATGGGTGTACCCGATTGAAAGGTAATTATTTTTAATTTTATATAAAATCATAATTAAATAATAGTTTATGTCAAACCACTTGTTTAAAATTATGGTTTTTATTATTGTAGGTTCCTTGGAGTTCTAAAAAGTTTTGTTGCCAACAAAGCTTATCCAGAAGGTTCTATTGTAGAGGTTTACATATCTAAAGAGTGTAAAACGTTTTGCTCAATGTATCTCGATGGAATCGAAACAATGATTAATCGAGAAGAAAAGAATTACAATGGTGGTATGCGTGGCCCAGGGTTCACAATGTTCACTCAAACTGTTCGCCCATTGGGGTTAATTCTAAGGAAAGACGATATGCCCGTCAAGGAACGCAACATGGCACATTGGTTTGTCTTATATAATAGCCCTGAAGTGGATCCGTATCGAGAGTATATTTTCTTTTAACAACATTAAACCTACAATTTATTTCTTTGTTTTTCATCTTAATAATACCCATTACTTAATAATATCATTGTATTAAATAGAAAACATAAGATCTTGTTAGAGAATGATGGTGCACAAAACATCACAAAGAGGCATCGTGAAGAATTTTCTAAATGGTTCAAAGACCGTGTAAGACACTCACTATCTTATTCCATTTCAGGGTTCATATTTGACACATTTAATTATTCTCATATTCAAAGTACATGACATGTTTTTTTATATAGATGAATCAAACTTGTACAAATCGACGGTACTCTAATCCGACACTCCCGTAGAGTTTTAGAGCTTAATATGTGAAAAAGTTAACGAAAATGGCCCATTCGGAGGGAAAAAACTAAAACTAGCCACTGAACGGCTTGGGAAATTGCACGAGCACCTCACTATTGTCTAAACAAACTTGTACAAACCGACGGCACTCCAATCCGACACTCGCGTAGAGTTTTAGAGCTTAAAATGTGAAAAAGCTAACGAAAACGGCCCGTTCGGAGGGCAAAAACTAAAACCAGCCACTGAACTTCTTGGGAAACTACAAGAGCACCTCATTATTGTCTAAACAAACTTGTACAAACCGATGGCACTCCAATCCGACACTCGCGTAGAGTTTTAGAGTTTAATATGCGAAAAAGTTAACGAAAACGGCCTGTTCGGGGGGGCAAAAATGAAAACCAGCCACTGAACGGCTTGGAAAATTGCACGAGCACCTCACTATTGTCTAAACAAACTTGTACAAACCGACAGCACTCCAATCCGACACTCGCGTAGAGTTTTAGAGTTTAAAATGTGAAAAAGTTAACGAAAATTGCCCGTTCGGAGGACAAAAACTAAAACCAGCCAATGAACGGCTTGGAAAATTGCACGAGTACCTCATTATTGTCTAAACAAACTTGTACAAACCGACGGCACTCTAATCTGTCACTCCCGTAGAGTTTTATAGCTTAATATGTGAAAAAGTTAACGAAAATAGCTCGTTCGAGGGGCAAAAACTAAAACAGCCACTGAATGGCTTGGAAAATTGCACGAGCACCTCACTATTGTCTAAACAAACTTGTACAAACCGACGGCACTCCAATCCGACATTCGCATAGAGTTTTAAAGTTTAAAATATAAAAAAGTTAACGAAAACGGCTCGTTCTGGGGGCACAAACTAAAACCAGCCACTGAATGACTTGGAAAATTGTACGAGCATCTCACTATTGTCTAAACAAACTTGTACAAACCGACGGCACTCCAATCCGACACTCACGTAGAGTTTTATAGCTTAAAATGTGAAAAGCTAACGAAAATGGCCTGTTCGGGGGGCAAAAACTAAAAAGAGCCACTTAACGGCATGGGAAATTGCACGAGCACCTCACTATTGTCTAAACAAAGTTGTACAAACTAACGGCACTCCAATCCGACACTCGTGTAGAGTTTTAGAGTTTAAAATATGAAAAAGTTAACGAAAACGACCCATTCAAGGGGCAAAAATTAAAAATAGCCACTGAACGGCTTAAAATCTTCTATTTTCAAATGAAATGTTGAGAATGATGAAATTGTCTTGGATGAATGTATTTATGATAAGTATGTAATGAAATTCATGTATGGTTTAATATTGTATAGTTTAATTATCTATGAGATTATTATAATTGTTATACAATTGAGACGAATAGTTAGTAAAAAGTTATAATTTCTATTAGGTTTTGAGATCCAGGCCATGCCTGAGTATATTATGTTGTTTGCGTTTGACAGGTCATTTGACAATTTGGGATTATTCGAAAAATAGAGAAAATTCTGTCGAATTTTTTTAGATTTTACACTTAGTATATATTTTTTTTAAAATTTGGGATGCAGCGATTTTTAAAATAAGTTAAGTTCAGGAGTTTCTTTAGAGAATTGATGAGATATACTCTCTTTGAAAAAAAAAAGATGAGATGTACTCTCACTTTCTAATAGTTTAATATTTTAATTGATGCAATTTAAGAATCCAGCACAGCTTCGAGGAAGATTTTTGAGATGATGGGATGGCTCTATCAGACAAGTGAGAAACACCTGCTGCTGAGTATTATCAACCGTTTACAAAACCTGACATTGCAGTATGATTAGAGACCGAAATTATTGAATTAGTGATCAGAAATGTGTAAAATTTTTTAATTTTTTTGGTACTTCTAGTTTATGTGATTAAAGTTTTTTTAGATCATTTATTATTTTAGAATGAATGGTAGTTTTTTTTATATTAATCTTTGTATGCATACATGTTACATATTTACTTTACGAATTGTCAATAGTTTGTTCTAGAAGGACTTCTGTGATGCAATAATTAATAAGTATTACGTATCATTTTAAATATATATAAATTATTGATTATAAGTTTATTTGTATATGAATCACATGTTTAGTTCGTGAATTGATAATTATTTGTACTAGTTAGTATTTTTTTAATGGAGTAATGAATAATAATAATAATAATAATATTAATAATAATAATTGTTGTCAATTTTTTTTCTACCAAAATATTATATTGTGGAAAATAACTTTTGGCGACTAAATAATTTAGTTGGCAAAACTATCAAAAAATATAAATTTTTTTTCCAACAACATTATTTGGTCGCAAAACACTTTTGCCGACTAAATGGGTTTTTCGGCGAAAGGTTTTAAAAAAATTTAAAAGTTTTTCCCGACCACACTATTTTGGTCGCCAAACACTTTTTCCGACCAAATGGACTTGTCGGCAAAAGATATTCAAAATTTTTTTAAGGTTTTTGCCGACGACACATTTGGTCGCAAAAAATACCTTTTTCCGACCCAATGGTTTCGTCGGCAATGGTCCCTTCACTTTGCCGACACCTTTTCCGACTAACAAATTGGTCGCCAATGCCAAGCTCTTTACCGACCAAATTTCTTTAGCGACTAATCAAGTTCGTCGGTAAAAGTATATATTGCCGACTACAGTATTGGTCGGGAAAAATCCTGGATCTTTGGCGACCAACACTTTGGCGACCAAATAATTTGGTCGGCAAATGTTTTTGGCGACTAAAAACTTGCTTTTGCCGACGAAATATTTAGTCGGCAAAAGTATATTTTTTGTCGTGATAATTAAGATGCATCGATTGTTTATAAAATATTGTTGCATGCAAAAATATACATGATTTTTAAAAAATGAATATTTTAAAATTAAAATTTACCTTATCTTACTTTTGATTAACCATACTACAAGAAAGATTAATAGTAATGTTACTTATTTAGGTATGCTAGATGAGCTTAGTTAATAGTTTTAACCACAAATGCAAAAGTAAAATGTTTAACTAATACATTTCTTTATTAGTTCAACTTTTCGAGTATTATGGCTTTAATACTTAAAATAAATAAATTTATAAGAGCATCTAAATGCACATACAATTCTATTGAACACACATTCACCTATTTTTTTAATATACAAATATTTATACATCAAAGATAAATATCTTAATACATTTAATAGATGTGATCTATAAAGTTGTGTGCACATCTTATATTCATTTGTTTTTTCTAAAAAAAATATTTTTTTTCTAAACATATTTAATAAAATTCAAAAGGATGTTAAGCTTGTGTTTTTTTAAACTATTGATTTTATTTCTCTCGAAATAATAATTACTTTTTAATCTAAAATGTACATAATAGATCACCATCACATCATTTGATATAAAATTTTATCAATTAAGAAATTAAATTAAACAATAATTTAAAATAAATAGTTGAAAATTAAAAAATCGTTTCAAAAAATTAACCTAGTTAAATAGAATCCCTAGACTTATCCACAATTAGTTGATTCGGTAAACACACTAGTTTTTGGCAAACTGCCACTACGAACCTGTCCTTGAAAATGGCCACATTCAACAATTAAGAGAAGCTTCAACCAACGTAGTTTTAAAAAGAGTAAATTACACTGACCCTCTTGAAGTTTCTGATAAAAATAAAAACTTTCAATATAGTTTCAAAAATTACAGTAACACCAAATCAGATTTGATTTTAACATCAAAGAAATCTTAACCGTTAAAATTTTCGTTTATTTTAACGAAAAACTACCATTTCATCCTAAAACCGTCCTCAAAATCACTGCTCACCCCACCCCCTCACCGCCGGTCCCAAACCCATTGCCAGTTCCAAACCCCAACCCCAACCCGTGCGGCGGCGTGCGGCGTGCGGACCCAAACCCACCGCCGGTCCCAAACCCAAACCCCAACCCCAACCTAAAAATGTCCAATGTATTGTTTGCACGAACAAAATGTCCAATGTATTATTTGTACCACATTTCAAAAATAAAAAGTAATACATACAGTACTAGGTGCTGTGCACAACCAGGTGGTTTGTACCATATTTGTGCTGTGTGTGGAGCAATCAGCTGCTGTGTGCAGCAAGCAACTAAGGCCCAAGTGATGTGCAGCGGGTCTGTGCAGCAATCAAAGCCCATGTGCAGCTGGTTTGTGCAGCAAGCGGCAGAGGAGTGCAGTGGAGCTGGTTTGGCGCAACAGTTCCAAAGACATGGATTTTAGTTGCCCATTGGACAACACATGGGCTTTAGTTGGTGGTTTGTGCAGCACTGGGGAGCAGCAAAGCTGGACAGGCTAGAACTGTTCGGAAACTCCAAGCCCTAAAGACCCCTGAAGACTTTATTTTATGAGTATTGGGTGGGTTAACAGTAATGATCCAAATCATTTATTTTGTAGGGCATGCATAATTGATCATTTATAAAAAAAATCAGTTTGATCAGTTATTGATAGATATATGAACAAATGAAATTTTATCGCACAAAATAGATGGTGTAAACTTAGCAACCCATTTAACCGAAAACCGTCCATTTTGTACAATAAAATTCCATTTGTTCATATATCTATCAATATCTGATTAAATTGATTTTTTGTACAAATAATCTATTATGCAGGCCTTTCAAAATGAACGATTCGAATAATCGTTGTTAACATACTCAAGACTCATAAAATTGAGTCTCGAGGGGTTGGTGTCTTGAGGAGAAGTGAGCTTGGGTTTTAGCTGGTGTGGCTGCAACTATTGGAAGACATGGGTTTTAGTTGCCCATTGGACAATGGAAAATCCTAACCTACACTATTCCTTAAAACTAATGTGTTAAAGAAATAAAAAATTGAGCCTTATAAACCGCACAGATAGGACTCAAAGTGAGCAACGTGGGACAATCCAATACACCAATGGACCATAGAAACTAGATACTCGGCACGGTGGAAAGCGAACAACCCAGCTCTGATACCAAATTAAAAAATCCAACCACACGAGTCCTTAAAATTCAGGTGTTAAGAAAAAGAGAAACTAAGCCTTATAAACCACACAGATGGGGCTCAAACTGGGCGATGTAGGATAATCCAACACACCCCCTGGACCACAGCAGCCAGATACTCGATACGCTAAAAAGCGAGCAACCCAGCTTTGATACCAAGTAGAATAACAGAATTCAATAATTTTGGCTTACCTTCAAAGAGGTATAGCTATATATTTATAATGATAAAGAAGGATTACAAAAAAAAGAAAAAAAATAACTTGCAAATGAAATCATAATTAATAAAATCCTAATTTCCTAATATAATGATTCCAATAATCAATCCATAATTAACGAAATCCTAATCTCCTAGAATATATTATTTCTAATACTCTCCCTCAAGTTGAGACAAAGATATTAATCAAATCCAGCTTGACGATGGTTCTATTGGACGCACTTAGGATTGATCTTCAGAGGTGACTTCGAAGTTTTCAAAAACCAACTAGATTTTATAACGACGCTACCGAAACAACATCGGTATCCCCAAAAAATAAGAACAATGCTACTGGAATATCGGTAGCCCCCCAAAGCAAGAATGATACTACCAGAACAACATCAGTAGCCTCCAAAAATTAAGAACAATACTACCAGAACATTGGTAGCCCCAAAAAATAAGAACAATACTATCGGAACAACATCGGTAGTCCCTAAAAAGAAACCAATGCTACCGTAACAACTTCGATAGCTCCGAAAACTAAGAATAAAAACAAAAGAGTAATAATTCTCCAAAAAGTGTACTGTTAAAGTCAACAATATAATATATTGAGACTTTAATGATACATCAATACCAAGGAAGCATAGTGATCTAGAACTCGCAATCCACAACAGTGGGAAAGAGATGGAACATCAACGACTGCAAAGAAAAAAAACCCAGCATAGGTGAGCAAAAACTAGCGATAATGGTGGTTGTGAGGGAAAACCAACGACGGCGGCAAAGACTTCGATGGTGACGGCCTTTAATAGTACTGACTTTGTGGTTAGTGGTTTGATTTGACTAGCTTTTGAAGGTGTTTGATTGCAGAACATTTAGCTCTTTGTAGGTCATTTTTGGATGACAAGCTTTTGTTGGGTGTTGAGTGTTAGGTGAATATCAGTTCAGGTAAGAAATTCAGTAAGACAAGGTGTTTGAAAATTAGTAATTGCTGGCTCTAAACAAAATTGTTATAAGTAATTAAGAAAATTATGTTCGAACTTCTGGACAACAACCTTTCCTTTGGTGTTAAGTGTTACACAGTTGGTAAAGCCATGAGGCAAATGGTGGTTATGAATTACAAAGTTACATACAATAGAGCACTACAGTCCGAATACCATGAAACAATAAAATGTGAAACAATATAAAATTTTATCCGCGAATCATGCTTAAATTGAAAGTTCATCTTTTAGTGTGAGAATAGCCAATAAGCATGCATAATTTGTTGTTCATTTTATTTCAACAAGTTCTTAACATTTTTTCTTAATTTTTTGAGATAAATGCATAGAGATGTTCAAATACTAAAATAATGTGTCCACAACTTATTTATTTCCATTCTGGTGGAATAAACAAAGTTTAATATATTTTTGTTAGGATCAACTGTGCTTAATGCTTCCAAAATATTTTTTTAGAAGAATAAAAAACATATAAAACAATTTTTAAAGTGCTTGATGATCTTTAAACTTAGAGAATCTCACCCAATTTCTCTTCTTATTTAATTCTCTTTAAGGTTTCTCAATCCTTTCTTGATCACCAAAACAGAATATAATACAGGTTTTAATGAATTTTATCGTGGTAGGATTTGAACCCTCTTTCACTCTAGACCAAGCTCACGACCGTGGCTTCACGAGCTCTGCATGAAACAACATTTTATTGGAGGATGGGAAGTTGCTCCCAAAGGTATCCCAAAACCACACTGCTCTTCTTTTCCTCTTCATTTCGAATACTAGTTTTTCTTTTTTCTTGTTTTGTCATTGGGCTAGCTATTATCTCTTCTAATGGGTTCCTCTCATATTTGAAAAATGTCTTTGGTTTTTGTGAATAATTATTTTTTTAATGTTGAATTGATATGTTGACATACATTAGCAGTGGTAAGCATTTAGTTATTTTGTTAGTTTATGAAAGTGCTATGCTATTTGGGGTGTTTGAGGATTGTAAATGTTCAAGTGCGTGTGTTGTTCGTCACGATTTTTTGTCTGAATTAGTGAAACATTATCTCTATTTTTTGATTCGGTTATGTTTTTGTATATGGCATGGATATAACAAAACAGCTTGGACATTATCACTTAATAGGAGCTTTCAGACCGGTTGGATTGGACAATGGGTTTGATTGGTTAGTCCTCAAGTTCATAATGTCATTGTCATTCAAAACTATTGATTAATCTTTGTTCAATCGTAATCCCATTGGTTTTAGAGCATCCACACCAAGAACTAGCCAAATTAGCCACGCCAAATTCCCAAAACATTGTTTTTGTTATCCTTCTTTAAAAATTTGCTTTTATTTTTTTTTAGTTTCTTTTTTCTTTTTTCTTTTTTATATTTTTTAAACAAAATCATATTTTCCAAGTCATCGCATTGCAGATAGTATAATAGGCTATCACTAAAAAAAAGGGGCTTTTAGAAGCTTCAATCGACAACCCAGCTTGGGTTGCTATTTGAAAGTCCAATTTAATAACGATCTAACAACCAATAGAGAAAGAAGAGGAAAAAACAAATTAACATAACAATCTTCTAGAATAAACAGAAAAATCAAGTATAACCTGCATTCAACAAAATTAGTTACATGTAAAAAAACATCAAAGGATTCAATAAAAGCAGTTCAACGTAGTTGAAATCTAGAAAACCCAAAAGGAAGAAAGATAATATACATTTTTTATGCTACTACAAGTGTGAGACCATAACCTGTTTTTTTTTCGTGTTTTTCGACTCGCATTTAGCGTTTTTGCTTCAGCATATTTATATGTATTTTGATGCATGTTTGGGTTTAGATATGAACGTGGGGTTGGTTCCCGGGGTCGTTGGCCGTTGTGTTGCTAATTTAAAAAAAAAAGATATTTTTGTGGCCTATAAATATCAGGCGTTAGATATTTTCAAAACTTTTCAACTAAGTTTTTTCAATTTTCTCTGTCTTCTCTCTAACTTATAGGGGGCCCGAGGCTCGGTTTTCAACAATCCAACAGTAGATTCTTGTTATTGGCATAGTGGGCTACGTGTTCATCCGGATGAAATTTTATTCTGGCAAAATTTAATTTTGCACGTGGTTCGAGACGTCGAGTTTTTAACTCACCGAGGTAGGATTCTAGACTCTCATGTCTTATAAGGTTTCGTTTGGGCTTTGAGAGGGCTGGAACATTAGCTCAAAAATTGTTAACGCCTGGGATCAATCGACTGGATCGAGAAGGTCAGTCGACTGGATCGCTGGGTGAGGGGTTCAGTCGACTGGACCGGCTTTGTTTTGGTTTTCTTGGTTTCTAGTGTTTTTTCAGTCGACTGGGTAACTGGGGTAGTCGACTGGGGTCCTGTGTTGGAAGTTTTGTTGTTTGGTTATTGGATTTTTTATTTCCAATGGTATTCAGTCGATTGATATATGGGATTTGTCAACTGAAATACTGTTGGGTTCGTTTTGGTGTTCTGTTGGTCGTATGGTGGCTTCGGGGGTCGTGTTATGGCATCGGGTGTTTGTTAGGTGTTGTCCTCGGGGGTGACGTTCATGGCTAGATGCGAGTGTTGGTGGACGGTTATGTGCGTGGTGTTTATTCATCGTTGGGGTGCGGGGCGTGTTTGGGCCTGTAGTTCTTTGTGGCAAAAAGGTGGTGTTTTATGAAAATCGTGGTTTGAAGGGTTTGGAGCTAGCCTTCGGTTTAGGCTTGGTTTGTGGGTTGTTGGTTGTCCATGTGAGTGGATGCCGGGTTATGTGACGGGTAGCGTCATGTGTGAAGTTTCTACGTGGCTTTATGCATTTATAATTTTAGTTTATTTATGCAAGTTATAAGACGAAAATGTGGTTTTATATGGTCTTGAAATGTAAGACAGAAATGTGGTCTAATGTGATTTTGAATGATAAGACGAAAATGTGGTCTTATGTAATATTGATATGGTGTTAGCTCTGGCTGACGATGGACGGAATTGTGGTCCGGTGAATGTTATCCCTGACTAACGGTGGACGAAAACGTGGTCCGATATATGTTAACTCTGGTTAACAATGCATGTGTGCGTGTGTGAAAATTGAAAGGACGAAAACGTGGTCCTAACGTTGCACTTGTGTGCGAGTATCTAAAGGACGAAAACGAGGTCCTAATGAAGCATGTGTTGCGTGTGTTGCACGTGGTGCGTTGGGTGAATTGCATGGATTGCACGAGTTATCTTCAGTTATTGTAGAGCTATTGTTGAGGCTTGTGAGTCGGTTTAGATATGTATACCTATACTGCATGCATATACCTGTTTACCTTTTAGGCTCATGCGAGTCGTGTTTTCAAACTATTTTTCTGACTCTGGTGAGTCATGATGTAAAACCGTTTTCAAACTGTTTTAAGGCTTGAAAGAGAGTCGAACACTGCACCTCGTTTTCTGAACATATTTTGTTTATACTTTATGTGTTGTCTAGTTTCTGTTATGTTTTGGCTCAAGGTGTGGAATATGAAATATTTTTTAGGTACCAGTCACGCAGGTCGATTCGGAGTTGCTGGAGGGGCGAAAGATCTATAGTCTTCCTTTTTGTTCTTTTTGGATCATGTATGTTTACAAGTTTTTCTAGTATTAGAACCGTGTAATATATGCTTTTTGACGATTATATACAATGCATGTATGTTTTATATTGAGAGTGTATTCTCGGGTTTGGTGTTATGTTTGGTTGCTTGTGAGCATTTCACGTGGTCCAGAGTTTAGGGCATAACAATTTGGTATCAGAGCTTTGGGTTCGAATACCTAGAGCCATGGAAAGAGGGTGTATCGCTGTGTGAGGTTGATTGCATGTGTTTAGATGCTTTGATAACATGAACGTGATGTTAAGCATGAGAATATTGTGTATTTGTGAGCATGGGGGTTGAACCTTATGAGTGATTAGTCTTACCTTTGGGAGTTTGGACTAACAAACTTGGGAGCCAAGTTAGAAATGCATTTAGCTGACTTGATTTCTAGCCAGGAATCTGAGTAGGTTATGTAGAATGACGCGTCATTCTTGTCAATTCTACTCGGTATGTGGGGTTTGTTTAGCATGAACCTATGTGGCTATGTGTTAGCGTGCTTATGTGATTTGTGTTTACATGCTGCGTCTTACGTTTTGCGTTGCTTTCGTGTAGACGTGATGTCTGCGAGGAGAGGGCAAGGCCGTGGGCTTGGTGTTGGCTAAAGAGATGTTCTTATCCTTGATGCTGGGGATGCAAATGCTCCCCAGGGACCGATGGACACGACTGAGTTGCTGCATGTGCTAGTTGGTTCTATCCAGCAGCTGGTTGAGACAACTAGAGGTGAGACCGTTAGGGAGGGAGTGCCTGAGGTGAGGGCTTCAGTAGCGATGCGGGAGTTCAAGCGCATAGATCCACCTACCTTTGCTGGAGATCCAAATCCTATAGTGGCGAGAGAGTGGTTAGAGCTGGGGACTCGAATCCTTAACACGTTGCAGATTGTGGAGGATGAGTTACGTGTTTCTTTTGCTACCTTCCAGCTGAGGGGTGCTGCTCACGAGTGGTGGAAATATGCCAAAAACACTATGGGGGTCACGTGGGCAGCCTTTATAGGAATTTTTTTGTAGAAATACTTCCCGGCATCTAAGAGGGACTTGTACAGGGGGGAGTTCTATACTTTTACCCAGGGGCGATGGGCATTACGCAGTATGAGGCTAGGTTTACGAGCTTGTCCCAGTTGGCACTGGAGTTGGTGAGCACAGACGAGCTACGTTCAATGAGGTTTGAGTAGGGCTTGAGGGCGGTGATTAGGGAATGTGTGGCTGAAATGGGGCTTCGTGTGTTCACAGACCTGGTAGAGGCAGCTGCGAGGGTTGAGAACACTTTGGCTGATATTCAAGTTTTCAGGGAGGCCAGGACATGGCAGGGTGGAATAGAGGTGTAGTCAGGTGGGCGCTCCAACAAGAGGCAGAGGTCCTCTAGTCCTAGCGTTCATCTATTTGGACCACAATAGTTTTCAGTACAAGCACCATTAGTGGCTTCTTTTGGGAGGCCGGAGCAGAGGGAGTTGCTTTGTTATCGATGCAGGCGGCCCGGACATCGTGCAGCGGATTGTCTACAACTGAAGTAGTCCTAGAGTTTTGCACCAGTGCTGCCGCAGGGGAGGGACTTGCCAGTTTGATACGGGTGTGGCCAGTCAGGACATATTCACAGGAACTGTCCTCAGAGAGGCAGCGTGCTGAGCAGGGAAGGTACACCAGTGGGTTCGTATGTGCCGGTCCATCAGAGTACCGACTGCAGCATCCCGCAGTTCAGACTTCCCGAGTGACAGATAGGGGAACTTCAGTTCAATCGGTACGACAGCCGACAGTGCCAGGTTCTGGTGAACAGGCCATGCTAACACTGAGCAGAGCGTTTGCCCTCATAGCTCCCAATTCTTCGAGGGCACCGGTTGTACCTGATGATGCAGCTGCGCCTTCAATGAGCAGAGGTACTTTCGGAGTGTTCAGATTTTGAGCCAGTGTTCTTACCGACGCAAAAGCATTGCATTTCCTTGTTGCATCTGTTTGGGAGTTGGTGATGGATTTTGTGGGTGGTGTGCTGTGTTGAGGTAACGGTTGGTGAGAATGTGAGGTTAGGGTGAGTTATAAATTCCGTGTCTTTGAGATAGTTAACCGTTGTTTAGGATGCCTAACCTTGTTTGACTATATCCTAGGAATGGTTTGGCTTACCATCTCATGTACTTGTGTCGATTGTGATCGATAGGGTTGTTTCATATGACCTTGTGTTGAATTTCGGAGACAAAATTCTTTTAAGGGGGGTAGAGTTGTGAGACCCGGACCTGTTTTCTTTTTCGGCATTTTTTGACGCGCGTTTAACTTTTTTGCTTCAGTATGTTCATATGCGTTTTGATGCATGTTTGGGTTTAGATATGCATGCGGGGTTGGTTCCCGAGGCCGTTGGCCGTTATGTTGCGAATTTAAAAAAAAAAGAAGATATTTTCGTGGCCTATAAATATCTGGCGTTAGATATTTTCAAAACTTCTCAGCTAAGTTTTCTTTATTTTTTCTCTATCTTCTCTCTAACTTCTCGGGGGCCCGGGACTTCATTTTTGATGATCCAACAGCGAATCCTTATTATTGGCACAGTGGGCTACGCGTTTATCCGGACGAAATTTTATTCTGGTAAAGTTTAGTTTTGCACGTGGTTCGAGACGTTGAGTTTTTAACTCACCGAGGTAGAATGCTAGACTCTCGTGTCTTATAAGGGTGCTACGTGTAATCGTGTGTGCTTTTACCATTTTAAAATGCATGAAAATAGTATTTTGTTTCAAAAGTCAGGTTTTAGGTTTAAAACCATTTTTCGTCAATTTCGGTTGGATGAAATCGTGTTTCGGGGGGTTCTTTCGAGTTTTGGTGTTAGTCGTGGGCTTAGGTATGTCTGAGGGTCTTGGATGGGAGTTTGGAGCCTTCGTTTGGGGTTCTAGAGGGCTGGAACAGTAGCTCATAAACTATTTTTGCCTGGGGGCAGTCGACCGGATCGCTGGGTGAGGGGTTCATTCGACTAGACCTCGGAGGTCAGTCGACTGAATCGGTTCTATTTCGGTTTTCTTGGTTTCCAGTGTGTTTTCAGTCGACTGGGTGAGTGGGGTCAATCAACTGGGGTCCTGTGTTGGATGTTTTGTTGTTTAGTGGTTGGGTTTTTGGTTTTCAATGGTATTTAGTCGCTTGATATATGGAATTAGTCAACTGAAACACTGTTGGGTTCGTTTTGGTATTCTGTTGGTCGTCTGGTGGCTTCGGAGGTCATGTCGTGGCCTCGGATATTTGTTAGGTGCCGTCCTCGGGGGTGATGTGCGTGGTTAGATGTGAGTGTTGGTGCACGATTATGTGCGTGGTGTTTATTCAACGTTGGGGTGCGGGGTGTGTTTGGGCCCGTAGTTCTTTGTGGGAAAAAGGTGGTGTTTTGTGAAAATCGTGGTTTGAAGGGTTTGGAGCTGGCCTTCGGGTTAGACTTGGTTTGTGGGTTGTTGGTTATCTATGTGAGTGGATGTCGGGTTATGTGACGGGTGGCGTCATGTGTGAAGTTTCTACGTGGCTTTTTGCATTTATAATTCTAGTTTATTTATGCTTGTTATAGGACGAAAATGTGGTCTTATATGGTTTTGAAATGTAAGATGGAAATGTGGTCTTATATGGTTTTGAAAGATAAGACGAAAATGTGGTCTTATATAATATTGATATGGTGTTAGCTCTGGTTGAAGATGGATGGAAATGTGGTCCGGTGAATATCAGCCCTGGCTAACGGTGGACGAAAATGTGGTCCGATATATGTTAACTCTGGTTAACAATGCATGTGTGCGTGTGTGGAAATCGAAAGGATGAAAACGTGGTCTTAACGATGCACTTGTGTGCGAGTATCTGAAGGACGGAAGCGAGGTCCTAACGAAGCATGTATTGCGTGTGTTGCACGTGGTGCGTTGGGTGAATTGCATGGATTTCATGAGTTATCTTCGGTTATTGTAGAGCTGTTGTTGAGGCTTGTGAGTCGGTTTAGATTTGTATACCTGTACTGCATACATATACATGTTTCCTTTTGAGGCTCGTGGGAGTCGTGTTTTTAAACTGTTTTTTTTTACTGTGGTGAGCCGTCATATAAAATCATTTTCAAACTATTTTGAGGCTTGAAAGAGTGTCGAACATTGCACCTCGTTTTCCGAGCATATTTTGTCTATACTTCATGTGTTGTCTAGTTTCTGCTGAACTTTAGCTCACGGTGTGGGATTTAAAATATTTTTCAGGTACCGATCACGCAAGTTGATTCGGGGCGGAAGATCTGTAGTGTTCCTTTTTGTTTTTTTTGGATCATGCATGTTTACATGTTTTTCTCGTATTGGAACCGTGTAATGTAAGTCTTTCGGCAATTATATGCAATGCATGTATACTTTATATTGAGAGTGTTTTCTCGGGTTGGGTGTTATGTTTGATTTCTTGTGGGCGTTTCACGTGTCCCAGAGTTTGAGGCGTGACAACAAGTGTGAGACATATATGCGTACAGTTATTTGTAAAAACTAAAAAAGTATAGCAAGAAATTATTATGCGGTCAATGCTCTAATAGAAGTAACCTCTAATAGAAATTTTAAGCAAATAACTGACCTAAAGCCGAGACGAGAGATCGAGAGAACTGGAGAAGAAGATGGGGCTTGAGTAGTTACGTTGTGAAGAAGGGTTCGTCGCGTCTAAGAGAGAGGAGAGAAAAAGGGTTTTAAGAGAGAGAAGAAGGGTTTTAAGAGAGAGAAGAAGAGTTGCGAGAAGAAGAGGTGTTGAGAAGAAGTGCGTCTGGAGAAGAAGGGTTTTTTTAAAAGTCTTGAACGGAGAAGAAGGGTTTTTTTTAAAAGTCTTGAACGTTAAATACGGGTTTGGTGAACAGGATATATTTAATGAAAAAACGTGTTTACTATACACATTTTCTGTGTAACTTAAAAGCGTATTCAGTAAATACGTTTTATGCGTTAAAAGACTAAAGCGTGTTTACTTTTAGTAAGCACGCTTTATGCGTAAAACACTTAATGAGTTGTTGGTAATCACGATTTATGTATAAAAGTATAAAAGCGTGTATGGCATTCACGCTTTAAGTATAAAAGTATAAAAACGTTGTTGCTACTCACGCTTTATCTATAAAAGTATAAAAGCGTGTTTGGCATTCATGCTTTATGTATAAAAGTATAAAAACGTTGTTACTAATCACGTTTTATGTATAAAAGTATAAAAGCGTGCTTAACTTTCATGCTTTGTGTATAAAAGTATAAAAGCGTGTTTATTAAACACGTTTTATGTGTTATGGCATAAAGCAAGTTTACTAAACACGCTTTACGTTTAAATATTATTTTTTCAAAACTAACACATTTGTCGAAAATATTTTTTACATAAAGCGTGTTTGTTAAACACGCTTTTACGTAGGTTGGGAATTACGTTTTAAAAATTTTAATCCGTTAATTAAGTTAAAAATCTCATGTATTTTGGTAAAAGTGCCTTTGATGGTGGTGGTAGCCACTAGAGAGAGAGAGAGAGAGAGGATATCGAGAGAGGGAGGAGAGAGATGCGCCAGAGGTGGAGCGGCGGTGGTCGGTGACTGCGCCGGCGGGGGTCGCTTGTGGGGGTGGTGCATTGGGACGGCGGCGGCTGGCCGGTCAGCGATGGCGGGGTGGCTCCACGCGGCTATGATCTTCCTCCTCTTTCATTTTCTGATGCTTCCACAATTGTATATAATATATATGTATATATATAATATTTATTCTATATATATTATTTCTCTAACTCTCTACCTATACGCCTGAAGTTTCCAAATTGTAATCCATGTAAACCTAAGCGACCACTTCTTTTTAATTTGCTTAATCATCCAAATTCTTTGACACGTAACAATACGTGACACTCGTTGGGGTGTTTTTATACTGTCTAGAATTTTTGATGTAAAATTTTATATTTGCAAAAGTTTTTAAATTTTAATATAAATTTTTAATACTCTTTTATGAATTATTGTATTGTCAAATTTCTTAACGGAAATTTTCTAACTATATATTTATAACTTTTGTGATTATCGAAAATTAGCAAGTTTTGCTATTTACTTCTGATTTAAATTTCATTTGTAAGGTTTTGTTAGGATTTTTGTTTTAGGCTTATTTATTAATTTACTTCTATTTTTCATTCCCTTTGGATCTCGAATTTTACATTGTTAGAATTTTCACGAAAAATTTGTAGATTATATAATAGAGTTTCAAATTTTAATCACCAATATTTTAATTGATATAAGACTTTAAGTTATGATTTTATAAGAGTGTGTCCGAAATTATATTTCAAGTTGCTTTAAATATTAATTATTATTTGTTTCTTTATGTTTTTAGTTGCAAGTTGTCACAGAGAGTGAGTGAGAATCTCATTGAATATTTCACCTATTGTATTTAAGGGTGAGTCACCCTTGATACTTTGAATGAGTAAGTGATACTTTTCAAAAAAGAGCTCAAGAGTAATTAGAAGAAAACAATAATTATTTTCGTAGGTTCATCTTGAGGCTATTGTAAAACTTTTGAATATACTCGTAAACATTACTATCATAGTGGATATTTTCAAGGGGTCTTGAGGAGTGAACGTAGATTTGGAAGAAATCGAACCACTAGAAATTTTTGTGTCGGGTTCTATTTCTTTCTCCCTTACCACTTTAATATTCTCATTGCTTTATTTCTTGTTATATTTGCTATATTTGTTTGAGATATTAAAAAGTTTTGAAAATTTTTAAAATTAATTATTATTCTTTTTAGATCCAATTCACTCATTTCTTGGGTTGTCTAGATTAACAATTGGTATCAGAGTGAAGCTACAGGTTTGACTCTCCCCAGGATAGTTTTTGGGGGAATTGTTGGCTTTATGGGGGACAAAATCTCGCTTAAGGGACTCGTTAGTACGTGGGGTATCCCCATCCACGTGTTATCGGTGTTTGACAGCTCATTCTGTCGATACGTCACATGTGCACTGCGAAACCCCTTAGGCCCACTCGCAGCACGTATAGACGCGGAGTTTTACGCTGCTATGAGTATAAAGAAATAAAATTGCACCTTTTCCACCACCTGCGGATTTTGGTGAGATGGTCAACGCTTGATCCTAACAATTTGTATCAAAGCTTGGGGTCTTATTTTTTGCTTAACCATCTAAGAGTTTTCATGACAACCACTAGCATTACACCTATTCAATCTGAGGGTCAGTCTACAAATAGACTTTCTTTGTTCAATAAAACAAACTATAATTATTGGAAGGTAAGAGTTAAAATCTACATTCAAGCCGTAGACGACGACCTATGGAGAGTAATTATAAAGAAAAACCAAAATACCTACCAAGACTGTAGAAGGGGCAATTGTCCCAAAATCATAAAGAGAATGAACCGAAAGTGATATAAGCGAGATTCAAAAGAATGCTAAGGTTATAAATCTTTTGTATTGCTCTTTTAACCCCAACGAGTTCAATAGAATCTCAACTTGTGACATTACCAAAGAAATTTGGGATAGACTTGAGGTTACCCATGAGAGAACCAACCAAGTCAAGAAATCTAAGATAAGTTTGCTAGTTCATAACTATGAATTGTTTGAAATGAAACATGATGAAACTATCCATGAAATATTTACTCGATTTACTAACATTATAAATGAATCAAAATCTCTTGAAAAGATTTACTCTAATGCAAACATGGTGAGAAAATTCCTTAGATGTATGCCTAAGAGTTGGAAAGTAAAATTCACCGCCATTCAAGAAACCAAGGATCTCAACACCCTTTGCTTGCAGGAGCTCCTCGGATCTCTCATGACTCATGAGATGAACATCCAGATAAATGATAAAGGTGACAACCAAAAGAAAAACGGAATTGCATTCAAAACAACCACGCTTGATGAAGAATTTGATGAAAACTCCGATGACGATGAAAATGGAGACACGGCGCTCATCACAAGAAAGTTTAAAAGGTTTCTTAAAAATAAGAAACAATGCTGAAGGAAATTCTTTAAGAAAGATGGACACAAAAGAGAATTCAATAAGTTCAAGGGTGAGTCTAACAAGTTCAAAAATGATCACAAGAAAGAAGAAATCATATGCTACGAATGCAAGAAGCCTGAACATGTGAAAGTCGAATGTCCTCAACTCAATAAACACTTCAAGAAAGGTTTTAAGGAGGCAATGCTGACAGCTTGGGGTGAAAATGATGACAGTAGCTCCAAGGGTGAAAGAAAAGATGTCACACCCCAAACATTCAGGTCACGCAAAAGCCCACCAAAACACCCATTTAAGAAATAGGTTTCACAGTTGATAGTAAAAATATACGACATTTGGATAAAAGTCTCCACTGTTCAACTCTCATAAACTGAAAATATGCATCTCATATATGAATAAACATATCGCCTAAAGGCGACACAAACCAGCCTCAACAGGCGTCACATGTGCAAGTATATTTCTCAAAAAGGGAAAACTACAGCAACTCTTCCATCACCTCTGCAAAAGGGTCACCTCCTCGTGCTCACCTGAAAAGGTTTTACAGTAAAAATCCCACACCGTGAGCCGAAGCCCAATAGAAAATAGACTGCAAGCAGAAAGACAGCTCATGCAATCATATGGAATGAGTGAACTCGACCACAAAAGCTCAAATAGGTTTTCCTCCAAAAAACTATCAGTTTTCCATCATTGAAACTATGCATATAACATGACAAATATCATGCCACAGTTAAGAAAAGGCTATAAATAAAATAGTAAGCTCCACTCAGGCCACTCAGCCGAGGAGAAAGATGTAAATGTAGTCCTATGTACCGACTCTGCCACATCGACAAAGGTAACAACTATAAACTCTCGTCTATTACCCTCGACCCGTAAGTTTAGTAATGACAAGTTTTATACGTAGTTACAAAAATAACGCCATTAACGGAGGCAACCGACTTAGTTTACGGGATCACACCCGAGGGCACTAAGCACCCACACAACCACTTAGTTTACGGGACAACAGCTCGAGGGCACTAAGCACCCGCCAACCTCGTTTACGGGGATTAACCCGAAGGCACGTAGGGACCTACTCTGCGCAAGTTTTTGAACTTACACCGAGGAGCAATGGAAGCCCAACTCAACAATACTCACTGTCACGGTACATCTAAGGAGAACATTTCATAACGAACCCGCAAAACAGATACACAACACATGTATATAAAATGGATCCAATCCATGAACCATGGAGATCAAATAAGACATGTCAAAACATGATTTTCATCAAAAAAACGTTTTAGAAGTCGAGCCTCAACCTCAAAGGCTCGCTCCAAACCTTCCAAAAACACGTTTTCCCCCAAACTCGTTTTCAAACATCCTTTTTGAAACTATAGAATCTCATAAAAACCTCGGATAGACATCGCACGAGGAAAGTTTGAACCAAAACACATCATTTTCCAAAATAGCCAGATTCAGTCGACTCGACTCACCCACCAGTCGACTGAAAAACACACTGGAAAAGAGAACCCAAAACAAAGCCATTTCAGTCGACTGACCTCCCAGGTCCAGTCGACTGAACCTCCAACATCATGATCTAGTCGACTGAACTCAAGGGTTCGGTCGATTGAACCAGCGCAGATCATTTTTTTAAGCTACGGTTTTGGTTTTCAAATCTCAGATCAAACCTCAAAAACACCCTTTTTGATATCTAGGAACACACCCGAGCTCAAGACTATCATAAAACCTCGAAAGGAACATCCCTCTTTCGAATTCATCCAACCGAACGTCGAAAAACTATTTTAACCTAAAATTGGATTTGAAACATAAATCATCTTTTCATGCATTTTACAACGGTAGAAACACGTATGATTACACGTAGTATCCTCTAACAGTTATACAGTCTAGGATCCTATCTGAGTAAGTCCAAAACTCGACGTCCCGATCTACGTGTAAAATCGATCTTCGTCGGAATGGAATTCTAACTGGATGGATGCGCAGACCACGATGCCGATGCTAAAGATCAACAGTTGGTTTATCAAAAACCAAACCCTGGGCCCCCGAGAAGTTAGAGAGAAGGTATAGAGAAAACTGGAGGAAACTTAAAAGTTAAGTTTTCAAAAATATCTTTTAAAAAATATCTAAATCCCGATATTTAAAGCCTCCAAAATATATTTTTTTATTGAAATTTCAAAATTCGCACGGCCACTCTCTAGAACCCCGGGAACCAACCCCGCATGCTCAGATAAATTTAAACATGCATCAAAATGAGTAAATCACATATCTTGAAAATATATATGCAAAACACATCATATATACATAAGTCTCAAAAAGTGACGGGTTCGGGTCTCACAATTCTCCCCCTTAAGGCATTTTGCCCTCGAAATTCATAACAAGGTTATGAGGTAAACAGGTCTGGGTATCTAGTATGCATCCCAGACTCGAGCTCCCACGTTGCTTCCTCAACCCCGTGGTAATGCCACAGGACCGTGACATAAGCAATTGTTCTACCCCGCAACACTCGCTCCTTCGTGTCAAGAATCCTTACTAGACGCTCCTCATAAGTGGCATCCTCATCAATCCATAGCTCAGCCCAATGTAACACATGTGATGAATCAGGCTCGTACCTCTGAAGCATAGAAACGTGAAACGCGTTGTGCACAGATGCTAACTGAGGTGGTAACGCCAAACGGTAAGCTACCTCTCCAATTCTGTCAAGAATCTCAAAAGGTCCAATGAAACGCGGTGATAGCTTCCCGCTACGACCAAATCTCATCAAACCTCTACGTGGTGAGACCTTCAAAAACACATGATTCCCTACTGCAAACTCCAAAGGTCGCATCTTCTGATCTGCATAACTCTTCTGGCGGCTCTGCGCTGCCAGTCGGCGCTGGCAAATCGCCGTAACCTTCTCCGTCGTCTCCCGTACCATGTCAGGTCCGAGGACTGTGGTCTCTCCCACATTTGTCCAACACACGGGCGATCTACACGGTCTACCATACAAAGCCTCATACGGTGCCATCCCAATACTGGACTGGTAGCTATTGTTGTATGCAAACTCTGCTAAAGATAGATGATCCTCCAATGAACCTCTAAAGTCAAGAACACAATACCTCAGCATATCCTCCAGAATCTGTATAGTCCTCTCTGACCGGCCATCCGTATGGGGATGAAAAGCTGTACTGAACATCAAGCTCGTCCCCAAGGCCTTCTGTAGATTTTTGATGAGATTTGGCAACGACTGTAGCAACCCTGCCGATTTCGGTCTGAAACAATGGATACTGGCACTTTGTGCAATCTGAATACCTCCCTCACGTACAAGCGGGTCTCGGTCTGAAACAATGGGCCTCGGTCTGAAACAATGGATACTGGCACTCCGTGCAATCTGACTACCTCCCTAACGTACAAGCTACTCAGTCGTTCCACCGAATCCCTCACTCAGATGGGGAGAAAGTGCGCAGATTTCGTCGACCTATCAACCACAACCCACACGGCATCGTGTCCCCTAGGTGACCTAGGAAGTCCTGACACAAACTCCATCGTGACGTGCTCCCACTTTCACTCTGATATAGGCAACGACTATAGCAACCCTGCCAATTTCTAGTGCTCCGCCTTTATTTGCTGGCAGGTGAGGCATCGAGAAACAAACTAGCTCACGTCTCTCTTCATCCATGTCCAACAAAACTGACGACGAAGGTCATGGTACATCTTCTTGCCTCCAGGATTCACGGTAAAACGAGAATGATGACACTCACGTAGAAGATCAGCTCGGCATGACTCTGGCACAAACAACCTGCCTGCCAACCTCATACTTTGATCAGAACCCACAATCCAGCCTGCTGTATCCTCGCCACTAGCAACGCGGTCTCGTATTATTTGAGCCTCCTGGTATGCCTGCTGGACCTCTAATATACGTGCTATCAACGCTGGTCGAGTAACTACAGAAAATAAGGTGGCACCCGTCCCAATCTCCCTGAGGCACAAATTGAACTCCCCAACATCTATAAGCATGTCCCACTCACGTATAACCACAGAAGCTAATGACCCGTGAGATCTCCTACTGAGCGCGTCAGCCTCAACATTGGCCTTCCCTGGATGGTACTGCAAATCAAAATCATATTCCTTTAACAGCTTCATCCACCACCATTGGCGCAAGTTCAGATCCTTATGCGAAAACAAGTATTTTAAGCTCTTGTGATTGGAGAAAACCTCGAAATGCTCACCATGCATATAGTGACGCCATGTCTTCAAGGCGAAGACCACAGCTGTCAACTCCAAATCGTACGTAAGATAGTTCCGCTCGTGCATCTTCAACTGCCGGGACCATAAGCTACAACCTTACGTCCCTGCATCAAAACACACCCAATACCATCATGTGACGCATCACAATACACAGTATATCCCAAGCCTCGCTCTGAAATGATCAACACAGGTGGACTGGTCAACCTTGTCTTCACTCCTAGAAAGCAGACTCACAGGACTCACTCCAAGCAAACACAACTCCCTTCCGCGTCAGGCGTGTCATCGGTGTAATGAGTCTAGCAAAATCCTTCATGAACCGTCGATAGTAGCCGGCTAGACCCAACATGTCACAACATCAGTCTTTGACGAATTCATAACTACCCCGTCGGTCGACACCACGTGTCCCAAAAATCTCACCTCAAAAATCCAGAACTCGCACTTCTCGAACTTCGCATATAGGCGATGCTCTCTCAAAGTCTGTAGTACGATCTGCAGATGATCCAAGTGTGCCTCTCTGGTGGGTGAATATATCAGAATATCATCCACAAACACTACCATAAAACTGTCCAGATAAGGACGAAAGATTCGGTTCATCAAACCCATGAACGTAGCCAGCGTTCGACAGACTGAACGGCATAACCAGAAACTCGTAGTGACCATAGGGAGTTCGGAAGGTGGTCTTCGCTATGTCCTCGTCCCTAATCCTCAACTGGTGATATCCTGACCTCAAGTCAATCTTCGAGAAGCAGCTCGAATTCCTCAGCTGATCGAACAAGTCATCTATCTTCGGCATCGGATACTTGTTCTTCACTGTCACTTGATTTAACTACCTGTAATCGATACACTGACGCAAAGACCCATCCTTCTTCTTTAAAAAAAGTGCAGGAGCTCACCACGGAGAAGCACTCAGACGTATAAACCCTCTGTCTAACAACTCCTGCAACTATACTATGAGTTCACGCAACTCAGCGGGTGCAAAACGATAAGATGATATAGAAATGGGAGCAGCTCCGGGAACTAGATCAATAGAGAACTCTACCTCATGGCTCAGTGGTACTTCAAACAGATCGTCAGGAAAAATATCTGAGTAGTCGCACACCACCGGAGGTAACTCTCCTCGAACCTCAATAACCTCGTCCAACGTAAGGGCTGCAAAATGGGAACCCAGGTTACCCCGGTTCCGCACCACATTTGGCATAGAGCTCAAACCCTTATCCCGATCTTCCACAAAATAAAAATAATCTCCCGCTGGGGTACAAATTGTTACCCTCCGTCGATCGCAATCAATGAAGGCACGATAGGTGGTCATCTAGTCCATCCCTAGGATGACATCAAACGCGGTCATGTCTAGGATAACAAGGTCGAACTCTAAACAACGACCAGCGACCTCCAACATGCAGGATCTACAGACAAGACTCAAGTTCACACTCCCACTCACTGGGGTCTCCACGGACATAGTACCACCCAACCAGTCCATTTGCAATCCCAATGCATATGCGAAAGCGACAGATATAAATGAATATGATGCTCCAGTGTCGATAAGAACACTGGCCCATGATCTGAAAACTAAAAGAGTACCTCTGATCACTGAGGTGGTAGCAGTAGCATCGGGAATGACCAGTGCTCTAGATGAACTAGGATCTGCAAGGACATAAGCTCTGGCTGGTCCGCTGCGGCTCTGAACTGCCGACTGTCTACCGGACTGCATTAAAGCTCCTCCCTCTGCAAAACAGGATTTCTGAGCTCTCGGCTGCTGATACGTCTTTCGTCCCCAGCCAGATGGAACAGCTGATGCGCCTGCTGTACTCCGCATATTGTTAGGAATGTATGCAGAAAATCCATACTTTTTAAGTATTTTTCTTGATCCCTGGCATATTACTGAGAAACATTTGAGATGTTTTTGCATTCGTGGTTTCATATTTATATTTACGATAAATGAATGCATAGTCCGTATATTTTGTCCTGTATTTAACTCGGTGCATGCTGCACAGAAGATCGGGTCATAGGTTCTGACAGATTATATAGGTAGGCTCACAATTGAAATGGACCAAGACATTCTATTGGTACGATTATAGTACATTGTTATAGTAGCTGATCTTGGCTAGGTCGAACGGGTCGAATTCAGGTTTTGAGAATTCGATGTTCGAACTCGATGTGTTAGTACACTTGGAGTGTATTGAGCAGGATCAACGGGATGATCAATTCTATACTGACTATATGAATTG
>JAOTRH010277851.1:0-39077 GCA_034768845.1 Heliamphora exappendiculata | reverse complement strand
TAGACGAGATTAATTTTTTATTTGTAGTTTTTTATTATAAGTTAATGATTCTTTTACTATTTAATGTTATAATTTTAATAAATATTTATAATTTTTATTTAAAATTAGAATTAATTTTTAAATTTATAATTTATAATTCACATTACACATAATATTTCCATAACATGAATACGGAATTTTGCTTTGATTGCAAAATTTAAAAGTTTATTAGTTTATTTGACTTATAAATAGTTAAATAATCAATTTTGTTTGATTTGTCAAATAAATAAGATTTAAGTTAATAAGTAAATAAGTCAATAAGTTAAATAAATAATCTTTAATCAAGATTTAAGTTAAATAATATTACTTATTTAAGCAAATAAGTAAAAATAAGTCAAATAAACAAAAATAAACAAATAAGTAAATAAGTTACTTAAAAATCAAAGTAGCCAAACAAACTTATTTATTTTTATTTTTACTTAATTTATAATAATTAAATAAATAAATAAATTATTTATCCAAACGGAGCCTATAGTTGCTTTATGGATTTTTCTTGTAGAAAAAAAAAGAAGTCACGGGGATTGCCCGGATTTGAGGTCAAGGATTGAATTGGTTGAATTTTAAGTTAATTTAATATTCGAACTGTTGGTAACAATCTTAAGAAGTTTGAAATTAGAATAGAATGATTGTAGATGTAGAATTGAATAAGAATTAATTTGTACCCCAATTTGATTCTGATTTTGATTCTGATTCGGTTCAAACTCTCTATTCATAAAATTTAAAATAATTAATTTTATTACTAACATAATTTAAACAAATTTAACCTAAACTGTTAAATTTAAAATTAAAAATTAAATATAAGTAAACTTAACCTAAACTGTTAAGTTTAAAATTAAAAATTAAATATAAGTGATATGCCCTCCTCTAATGTGTCAATTACAAAGATAATGAAAAATTCTTTTTTTTTTAACTCTTCTGTTTCTAACAACACATTAATAATTAAATCTTTATTTTTTATATTAGAAAGCAATAATCAGAAAATTATATTAGTTTTTTAGTATGAGCTAGCCTATTTTTTTAATATATTTGTTTGGACTAAAATTATAAAAATAGATATAAAAAATATAAAAATATAAATTATATATATTTCTCTAAAAACGATCGTGTTGGTTATCTTTAATAAAAAACAAAAATCAAACCGTATGTAACAGTTTTAGAAAATTAAAAATTAACATCAAACCGTTTAAATATAGAATCAAGCCTATTCCTACTGTTCGGACCAATTTACTAATTTTTTTAAATTTTTTTGTGCACTACGACGATTGAAAATGAGAACTTATTCGGTGGGTAAATAACATTGCACCTCATGTTGGCATGATTTGTCCTCACTTAATACAATAATACTAGATATTTACAATCTTAAAGAATAAACTTAACATAAGATGCAATAATTATTACACATTAATATAATTTTATATTGAAAAGAACACTAAATAGTTATATATTAAATAAAACTCCCACGTGATTTTTCTTACCGATTAAACAATTTAGGGTTGAAAATTGGTATTAGAGCATCCACACAAGCCTAGTTAAATTATATATTTTTTAGATAAAATAGTTAATTTGGCATTGTATACGGCCTCCACAGGATTAATCCAAATACTAGCTAAACTAACAATATTTAACAAATGCTATAATGACTCTCCAAATGTGGAGAGCCACTACTCACTAGTTAAATACATTTTATCGAATACTTAACCCGTTAAAATTATTAACACTTTGTCATATATTTTTAAATAGTTAAAACAGCAACAGCATTAGAGTGTTGAATTTTTTTTTTTAATTCTAACTAACTAATTTAGCTATTTGTTGGTATTGATGTTTATAGACAATAAAAAATAATTAACATCTTGCCAAACATTCTTAAATAGCTAAAATAGTAACACTATTAAAGTGTTGAATAAATTTTTTAAAATTTTAATTAGCTAAGTTTACTACTTGTTGGTGGTGATGCTCTTAAATACTAAAATGATTGGATTTATTTATGTGGTATTTGATATTATTGAAATTAATAAATTATAATTTATAATTTATAATAAAAATTACGAATATTTAATAAAAATTATAATTTATAATTAAAATAAAAAAATTATAATTTATAATTAAAATTAATAAATTAAAAAGATAGTTTTGCGAAATACCTTCTTAATGTGATTAATATGCATGACAGCTGTAATAGTCTCTTTATATGTGCCATTGCGGTGTGTTTGGATCACCATGGCCCTCTCTTTAAATATTTTTGTACCTCAATCTCGAGATGATGGGCTATGATTTTAAATACGGGTCGTACAAAAAGCGTTTAATTAAAAAATAGTTTAATACGGGCTCGGCTCCTCTGACAACTCTTATGCTCTGTTCTTTTGTAGGACTATTTTTACCGTATAAATAGTTGTAATTGGCTGAATTGTACTTAGAATTATTAAGAATGAAATAAATACTACTAAATTTAAATCTTCTCCTATATTTGGTTAGCAATGGGAATAATTTTATTCCATATTTGATTCTACGGTTTTGATTGGCAATTTTAGTTTTTTATTTTTATTTTTATTAAAAATATTAAAAAATTAAAATTATTTGTTTGAATTGTATTTAATAAATGAAAGCATATTGTGATTTTTACGTGATACAATTAAATATGTAAATTGCACATGAGAATTAAAACTTGAATATGATAACGTTTGTTAACGATAACTGTATGCTTGAAAGTGCACGAGAACTATTGTTGTGGGTTATTTTGGTGAGCCATGAGGTGTTTTCCCTATTATTCAATTCTTTTACATGTCTTTTGTTCATGGTTCCTTTCAGCATTTACCGCTCGAGCGGTTAGGTGCCTGCTTGAGTGAATTAGTGGTAGGAAAATTTTAAAAATCGAGTCAGTGGAGATCACTCGAGCAGACGGTCGGCGAACAGACTTTAAGTTACGAGTTCAAATATTTTCTTGTTATTCTTTTCATCCCTCTCTCTCTATAAAGCAGCAGTTGAGACCTATGGTTGGGTTTGGAGAGTTCTTAAAGCCTTCTTTGCTTCTCTTGAGTAGATTCTAAAAAATTATATTTTATTTATAAAAATTAATATTTTAGCGATTTAATCAATCACATTTACGAAATAAGAATAACAAGAAGAAAACACGACACGTAGAATTTTTTATGTGAAAAAATTCAACGGGTAAAAAATCATGGAACTACCAGTCCATAAATCAAGCACTATCACACAAACAATTACAATACAACTTACAGATTCTTTGATCGACTTCTCAATCTTTTAGTCCTAAGCTTATATGCCGAATTCTCGTTTATCGTTTTCCTCTTGATTCCTACTGCAACGAATTCTCGTAACAGCTTCTCTGACAGAATCCTCTAACGGAACTTAGAATGTCGTCTAAGGTTTTCTTCTCAAATGATTTTCGATAATTTTTAGAGACACGAATAATCTTCTGACATGATCTTGAAGCTCTGTATTACAGAATATCCAAAGTAATTTTTGTGTATCCCTAATGACCCTTAAATAGATCATTAATCCCTAGACAAGCAAATTTTAATTTCAATTAAAACGCTTAGGATACGCTCGAGCGATCCTTTGGGCGCTCGAGCGGTCAGGTGGCTGAACCTCTATGTCGTGTCATGCTTTGATTACTTGTACCATAGGCTTGTGTAGTTGTACCACGAACTCAATCTTGAGATAGGACTCCTATATCATGTCACACATAAATAGCTACGAGCTAGATCCTTAAGACATACTAGATTGAGTCAAAACCTTCTAAATCTTATTCTAATATCAAATAGAGTTCTCATGACATTAAAACTCCCTAGATTGCTATTTAAAATAAAATAGAAATTAATATTAATTAATTTTTTTTACAATATCTCCCTTGACAATTCTAGGTGAACACAACACACAGTCTAGCTAAAAAGTCACATTCCAAGCAAAAATCTTCAAATGTTGAAAAGCTTCTTCCAATTCTTCAAAACAAACACCCAAGCAACCATAAAGCTAACAATTAACCATAAGATAAAAACAACCAAATATATCCATTTATATATGCATGGCACTACATTCCAAAAAAAACGAAACCAATATACCAACAAGATCATAAACCAATGGTTTTGAAAACCAAAATAACCAATGTACCATCAAGATCAAAAGACTCCCCTTCTGGTGCTGAAAGTGTAGAGGCGCTCGAAATATCGTAAGTGTTGTTGTCCTCCTCCTCAGACTCAGATATAGCAACCAGAGTAGGAATATGAGTAACACTCTGAGAACGAGTGCGACGAGTAATAGATTTTGTGATGGGCATAATATGTAGGCCAATAGGAGGATGAAACGAAGAAATGGATCGAATGAAATTGGTGAGGAACAGACATAAGGAAGCGCAACAATTTTGTTGCTGTGGGCTACTTTCAGCATGGATTGAAGAAAAATGCAAGCTAAGTCTATCCGTCTACCCTAACTAATAAGAAAGAGTTCAAGCCCCTTCTCCTTATTAATGTATAATACATGCCCTCGATGATGAATATTATCACTAACAATGATATTTAAGAGATAAAAAGTAGGAGTCGATTCCTTTTGAAAGATGTAACCACCGACCCATTCGTGTGGTTTACCACACAAAACTGTGGCAATCTCATAGTAAGACCAATGATGATTGGTGGGAACATGAGAATAGTAAAAAACAAGAGGACTAGTATAACCCATATGAGCAATGAGAGAGCTAGGGTCTATAAGGATGTGGTTACCTCGAACATAGGTTTTGCATTTGAACCAGTGGGTCTCTAAATCGTACATGTTCGAGTAAAATTTCCTAACTAGATACACATAAACTTCGCTTTCAACATAAAGGAAAGAGGTCCAACCTAGTTGTTCAAACATTTGGGAAATTCCAAACTCAGAAAAATCAGTCACAAATCCCTTCTTCTCCAACAGAACTGGTCGGTTAGCAAACAAGTGGTTGAATTTTTCTTCACCTTCTAGAGACATGAATCTTGCTTTATTAAACTTCGTTTGGGTCCGCCTAGTAGTCTTCTTTGTGCAGGGTGGCATGTTCCTGCATGACAGATAATACAGAATATGTGTTATTTGAGTCAATATGCAACAATCCAAGAAGAAAATTGTACTAGTGATCACGTTCAAAAATCAAATCCCAAAAGAAGTATGCAAGCGTGACATGGAAGCCTCATGAGTAGCAAAACATCAGAATCTAAGACATTATATAACACCACGATTCAAAATAATTATCACGGAAGAAGATGAACCAGTACTGGCATTGAGGTAAACTAGTTTGAGCAATGAAATTGAATTTCAACTGTAGGTCTCAAGTTTCAATGAAGAAACCTCAATATCCACATTCAAACAAGAGTTAACATAAATATGAGAACCTAGATACTCATGACTTCACAGTGGTGCATGATTAACCACGCAATTTCTATGATAGGATTCAAACCAACAATCAAGATCATCATGATAATCCTAATTTTTCGTTCAAGTCTCACAGAAAAAATCAAAATCAAAATCAAATTCACACCCCTAAGTTAACTAATAAGTGTAATACAACTGGCAAATCATAAAGGGCAAACCAAAGCTCATACTTTTCTTAAAATGCAAAACTCAAAAGTCTGAGCTTTTCACTAACACCACCCAAATCGAACCCTAGCCAAGCACAAATCATAGTTTAGCATGTGAAAACAACCCTTATGAGCCATAACACCTAAACGATGTGAAGACAAAACAAAGATCAAACCCTAGGTGCAGCCAAACCTTGGGTTCGAATCAAGAGATAGGTCAACACAAACCCTAAGTTGAGGGGAGCACTATGATCGCACACTTAATAATAAAAAAAACTTATTTTTGACATTTTACGAGAATGAGAATCAACAAAAATGAAGGTCAAAACCCAAGCACAACCGCAATACCATTCAACCGAAACCCTAGAAAGATGAAACCTCAAATTTGAACATAAAACAAGGGGATTTGATCTTACCTTAGTGAAGAGACGATGAAATCAACCCCTAATGTGCGAAATCGGTGCACAACTTAAGCAAGAGGGAAGAGGCGATGAAAGATATGGGAGAGATTTGAGACATAAATGAACTGAGGAAAGCGAAAATCCTTGTTTTAATTTTGGTCAGCGACAATCCGCTTGAGCACTCAGGTTCCCACTCGAGCGGTGGATGGATAGAGGCCGAGACAGGTCGAGGTGCAGGCAGAGACTGAGGACACTTATACTTGCTCGGGCGCACATGAGCCCGCTCGAGCGAGCAACAACCCGAGACATAAGGAACATTTGGGTCGCTTGAGCGCAAAGAGAGCTGCTCAAGTGGTGCATTGGCTGAGTTATACCTGGTGAAGAAGGATAAAGAATTATGAGAGGATTAGAAAGATGAATTTGACATTTTGACAAAAAATGACTTATTATCTATACAAAAAATAGAAACAAATACTCAACACTGTAACTCAAAAACTCAAACAGATCAGAGTAATCCAATTGTGAAACATGGAAAAATAGAGTCACGAAACCCTGTCAAGGAGAACTTATAAAAGTCAGACTGCAAACTTTTGAGGGATTTATTCACATGAGTAATGGTTAACATATGTAAGATCAATAGACGATAGGCACAACTGAAAATTAGTCAAAAAAACACAATTTGAAGTCAAATCAAATAAAGTCCCAATGTATGTCTGTTGATGATGTACAAAAGCTCCCCCTCACAAAGAACTATATATATAAAAATTATACTGTATTTGGCAGCTTTCACACTAATACAAATGAAAAGAGAAGGTTCGCATAGGCAGCAATTTTTAATAGCATGAAAAAATAGTTGCATAAATGGCGACTGACATACTAATATGAACGAGAAAGCATGATTCATATAGGTAACTATTTTCACAAGTAAGACAAAAAAACATAGTATAAACAACGACTTTCACACTATAACAAACGAGAAAGCAAGATTTGTATAGGTATCCATTTATGTAAACATTACATAGCACACCCAGTTCTGAGTAAGAGTAGAGCAATGGATATATAATCAGATGAGGGTGATTATAGACATCAATATCAATAATGAGATTCTACTGTAACGGTCAATCAAATAGTGTTTCTCAACCCATATCCAGTCTGTGTCATATATATATTTAGCCGCACATACAGTAATCATTACATGAAAAATATTGTCTCAATGATTCACAGTAAGCTTATACTTTCATGTCTTACTGATAGCAATCCTTCAAACAATATTTTGTGATGTTTTCACACATGATTAAATCACTAGAACAAATTGAGAGCGCATATGAGGAAAAAAAACACAATTCTTTTAAACTCAAAATGCCAATTCCAATAGATTTCCTAAGAAATTCAAACCAAAGTGCTTCAAGAGATTTTGTTAATAAATCACCCAATTTCCTTTTAGTGTCAATGTATTCAAGAGTGATAATGTTATTCTTAACTAATTGACGAATGAAATGATACCATATATCTATGTGCTTAGTCCCAGAGTGCTGAAAAGACTTATTTGAAATGTTAATAGCACTAGTATTATCACATTAGATAATCACTTACTCTTGGATATGACCATAATCTGAGAGCATTTGTTTCATCCATAGTAATTGAGTACAACAACTACTAGCAGTAATACACTCAACCTCGGTTGTAGATAATGAAATCGCATTTTGTTTCTTATTGTGCCACGAAACCAAATTATGACCAATGTAGAAACAACCTTTTGATGTACTTTCTCTGTCATCTGCACATCCAACCCAATCAGTATAAGAAAGACCTGTAATGTTCGAGTTGGTGTCTTTGGAAAACTAAATGCCAAACTCAACAGTGAAATTCACATATCGGATAATTATTTTAACAATAGTTAAATGTGATTCCTTAGGATTAGACTGATAACGTGTACAAATACCTATACTAAAATCAATATCAGGTCTACTGACTGTGAGATACAAAAGACTCCATATCATACTTCTGAACATGGTTTGATCAACATTTTTACCTTTTTCATCTTTTGACAGTTTCACAGATGTACTCATAGGGGTTCGAATGGATTTGGTAGATTTCAATTTAAACCTCTTAACAAGGCCTTTAGCATAATTTGACTATGAGATGAAAATTTCATTGTCAGATTGTTTAATCTGTAAACCTATGAAGTAGTTTAGTTCACCTACCATACTCATTTCAAATTCCTTATGCATACATTCAAAAAATGAAAGGACAAAAGATTCATAAGTAGAAAGAAACACAATATCATCAATATATATATATATATATATATATATATATATATGTGCAACCAAAATATCATTCTTGTCCCTTTTAACGAAAAGAGTCTTATTCTCACTTCCTCTAATGAAATCGTGGTTAACCAAGAAAGTGGTTAGACGTTCATATCATGCTCAAGGGGCTTGTTTCAGCCTATGCAATGCTCTTTTGAGCCTGTATACGTGATCAGGGTAGTGTGGTTTCTCAAAGACTTTAGGCTGTTCAACATAGGCAACTTCTTTCAACTAGCCATTTAAGAAGTTACTTTTCACATCCATCTGGTACAATTTGAAATTTAGAAAATAAGCCATGGCAAGAAGAATACGAATAGATTCTAATCTGGCCACAGGTGCAAAGGTCTTGTCAAAATTTATTCCTTCTACTTGTGTGTACCCTTGTGTCACTGACCTAGCCTTATTTCTCACAACAGTGCCCTGTTCATCAGACTTGCTTTTGAAAATCCACTTAGTGCCAATGAAATTAACATTCTCAAGTCTAGGAACTAACTCTCAAACATCATTCCTGGAAAATTGTTCGAGTTCCACATGCATAGAATTCACCTAACAATCGTTAATCAGAGCCTCTTTCACATTTTTTGGCTCAATCAAAAACATATAACACAAATGACTTACCTAATTTCACATTTGTTGACGTGTTATCATTGGTTTTGTTACCTCTCCAATCACCAGTTTCAATGGATGATTTAGCTTAACTCGTGAGGAGAGTTCCAATGCTGCTTGCTCATCTGGTGCTGTCACAATGTCAGAACTTGCATCAACTGCTTGTTTAGGGGAGGTGGGCTGAACTGAATCTTCAAGTATCTAAGAGTTAGTCTAATCTTCTCCTGGTATTAATGCCTCTTCAAAAGTTCCTGTATCAACAATAATTACATCAACAGATTCCATAATAGTAAAAGTACGTAAATTATAAACTCTATAAGCTCTACTACTAATGAAATTGCTAAGAAATGTCCGATCATCACTTCGGAGTCAAATTTACTCAATTATTCACAATCTTTTAATATATAACAGTTGCTCCCAAAAGTTTTGAAATATTACACATTGGTTTCCTACCTTTCCATAACTCATATGCAGTCTGTTTTGTGTCACGTCGTAAATAAACTCGATTAATAACATAGTAGGCAGTATTTATGGCATCGGCCCATAATTTGAGAGGAATGTTTTTACCATGAAGCATAACCCTGGCCATCTCCTGTACTACTCTATTTTTTCGTTCCACTACACCATTCTGTTGTGGTATTTTAGGAGCGGAGAACTCGTGTTGGATTCCCTATTCCTCACAAAAGTTTGAGAATTCAGAGTTATCAAATTCCTTTCCATATTTTGATCGAATCTTTGTGATGGGCTGATTCTTCCCTTCCTCTTTATTATTCAATATAAGACATAAGGATTTAAAAACAGCAAACATGTCGGATTTTTCACGCAAAAAGTTCACCCAGGTAAACTTAGAAAAGTCATCCACTACAAGTAGGGTTGTTTAAAAATCCGCCCAACCGCCTTGCATCTGCACACACCACACTGACCCAAGCAAATTAAAAGCAAAGAGCAAAGCAAATTGGGCGGTTGAGAAAGAGACCACACGGGTCGGTTGATGGTGGCGATTTCAATCACTTACACCCGCTATTTAACTGATCCGCTCGCATATAATACTTATTACTTAATTATTTTTTATTTTATTGTTAATTTGTAATTCATAACTTCTAACCTAATCATTAATTTGTAAGGCATAAATAGAAAAGTAAAAATTAAAAATTATAGATCTCAATATTTTATACCAAAATATCTTTCTAATTTCTTTAACCCTAAAATATTTTTAATTTCTAATTTTCTATAACAGTGAGTCAGTAGCTTCGTGATTCACTGACCTATGTTTATTTATTTATTTTTATCTTTTATTTGGTGTTTATTTTCTTATATCATGAATGTAAGATATTTATTTTTATTAGTACTCAAATGTATTGTTGAAATATTTTTTGAATTTTTACATGAATATTTTGTTTAAATTGATGTATTCTCTATTTTGATCTTGGATTAATTGAAATTTTAATAAAATATTTATTTAATTTTTGAATCGTCAATCCGCCAATCCACCATTGCAAACCCACCCAAAAAAATAATTAATCTGTCAGTTTTATAAAGCGGGTGGTTCGGCAGTAGATTAAAATTTTTTATACCGCCATAAATGGTTTAGTTAATGAATTTTCACTCAATCCACACTGCGCCGACCAGCACACACCCCTAACTACAAGAAAGAAATATTTCTTACCACCTATACTCTCTGTTTTAGTAGGACCCATAAAATCCATGTGAAGAAGTTGCAGAGGATATTGAGTAGCAAGCTGATTTATTTTCTTGTGCGGAACTTTAATTTGTTTACCTAGTTGACAAGGTCCACAAACTTTAATTTGTTTACCTAGTTGACAAGGTCCACAAACAACTTTTGTATTACTGCTCAGCTTCGGAATGCTATTAACCAATTCAAAATTTGCAAGCCTGAATAAGTTCTCGTAATTAATATGACCCAAACGATGATGCCACAATTCAGTTTCATCAATTTTAGTTGAATGACATGTTAGATCGGTTTTAGGCAAAATTCCATAGCAGTTGCCAAAAGTTTGAACACCATGAATAACAATTTTTTCATTTTTATCCAAAATCAAACATTCAGTTTTAGTAAAATGAACTTTATGGTGTGCATCGCACATCTGACTAATGCTGAGTAAGTTTGCTTTTAAACCGTCTACGAGAAGGATATTGTTCAATTTGCATAACCCTGGAGAGCTAATGGATCCTCTCCCAATAATCTTAGATGAGTTCTCATCCCTAAATGTGACAAGTCCTCCATCATATGGATTAATACTCGAGAATAGGGACTTATCATTTGACATATGTCGGAAACAACCGCTATCCAAATACCACATGAAAGAATTTTGAGTTTTTAAAGCGGTGTGAACTACATGACATTTCAAATCAAACTTTCGAACCCAGACATCACAAATTTTAGGGAAAAATTTGGTTAGAGTGCTGGGTTTCTGGCCAAAATATGGTCTCTGCCAATTGTCCGCTCGAGTGCTCAAAGGGATTGCTCGAACGCTGGATTGCCAGTGATTATATTTGTTTCTCTACAAGTGGTCTGCTCGAGCATATAGAGGGACGGTTTGAGCGCGCATTTGCCAGTGGGTTTTTCCATCTCTCTGCCAGTTGGCCGCTCGAGCGCTCACTTGGCTGAGAGTTTTCTTATATAATAGTGTAATTTGATCATGCAATTTTTTAAATTTTCTTACATGCTGATATGAAGATAGAGATTTTAATTTTTTTGCAAAATGGCCTAATAATATGATCCACAATATCACAAAAACGACAAGTAGGAACAAATTTTTGAAAATAAGTTGGTTGTGGTAAAGGGTTTTGAAAAGTTTTTCTCGAAAATTCAGTTATGATTTCCTTAGACTTTTTCAAAGCACTATCCATACTTGTAGACATGCTGACAGCTTTCACAAAATTGATTTTATATGTATTCTTTGATCCAGACGTACTTTCTATGTACCCTAATCCAGTTAAGTCTGACGCCACTTTTGTACGCTTAAGATCTCTTCCAAACTCAGGGATCCTACATTCAATTTTTTGAGAGTGGTATTAGCAGTAAATAATTTAGTTTCCATCAATTTGATTCTAACTTCACTTGCCTCAAACAAAGATTTGGACTTTGTTGAATCTTGTAATTCCAACTTAAGTTTAGAAAGTTTAAATTTGAGGGAATCACATGACTCAATGAGTTCATTTCTCTGTTTGTCAGAACTAACCAGTTTCTTAGTCATTTTGGTTTTAAAAATTTTTGGTTGAGAAATCATATTTTGAGACTCAGTTAGTTTTGATTTTAGGCCATTATTCTCCTTTTTCATAGTTTTGACTTTTAGTGTTAGCTTAGTGATAACTTTGGTCATTTGGTAACTTTCTCTGTGAAATTTATCATAAGCCCGCTGAAAATCTTTCTCATTCCCTTCTTTAGATTCAGAACTTGAATCGGTTTTTCTTTTTCAAAATCACTGTGAGATGCATCTGATTCATGATCAGACAATTCAAACTTACCTAATCCAGTGGAAGAAGAAAAGGCAACAAATTTACCCTCTTCATTCTCTAGTTTGAATTCTGTTCCATCGTCAGATGACTCAATTTCATCATCCCACATTACAGTCAACACCTTTTCTTTCTTTTTTTGTTTGTTTGGACAATTCTGTGCAATACATTCATACCCTTGACACTCGAAGCACTATATATTCTGGTTCTGAACTTTTATTTTTTTCTTTTCAAGCTTAACCACATTCTTACTTTTATTACTAAACATTTCAGATTTTGACTTGAGGTTAGGTTTTTTATTTAAAATAATTTTTTTAACTTTTTCACAATAAATGCCATAACCTCAAGATCAATTTCTGCCTCATCATTTGAAGACTCTAAATCAACCTTAAAAGATTTTAAAGCAACGCCTTTTAATTTTTTAGGTTGGCGTAGAGTTGATTTAAATGTCTAAAGACTTCTAACCAATTATTTCACTATTAAAGAATCAATATCTTTACTTTCTTCAACCTTTGGTTGAAATCGTTCAAGTAGTGACCATAAAATTTTTTGAACAATACGAGATTTTGGAAATTTTTCACCAAGTTTAAAGGTGAAATTAACAATGTCACTCAATTTTGCATAAAATTTATCAAAGGTCTCATTATCTTCCATTCGAAGGGTTTCAAAACTTGTAGTAAGCTTTTGAAGTTTGGATATTTTAACAGTTGATGTGCCGTTGTATGTAATTTCAAGAATATTCCAAGCTTATTTAGCAATTTCACACGTACATATACGTCTGAATTCTTTTGGTGTGACGCCGCTAAAGATTGCATTGATAGTCTTGCTATTCTAGCCTGCTTCATCTAAATCTTTTTTCTCCCATTGTTCAGTAGGTTTTAAAATAGTATTATTACCATAATTAATAGTTGGAGGGGTATAGCTAATTACAACAGTTATACAAACCCTCTCGTCGATAGATTTGAGAAATGCTCTCATACGAGCTTTCCAATATGGATAGTTTCCTCCATCTTGCAACAGGGGTCGTACGATTGAGTTTATTTCTCTATGAAATTCCATGTTTTTGATTGATTAGAATCGAAATCTTTTGTAAAAATAAAACTTTTTCTTTGATACTAATTGAAAAATATAATTTTTTTTATTAATAAAAAATAATATTTTAGCAACTTAATAAATCACATTCATGAAATAAGAAAAACAAGAAGAAAACACGGCATGCATAATTTTTTACGTGAAAAAATTCAACGGATAAAAAATCACGGGACCACCATGTCCAGAAATCAAGCACTATTACACAAACAGTTACAATATAACTTACAGACTCTTTGGTCGACTCCGTAATCTTCTAGTTTTAAGTTTGTATGCCGAATTCTCGTTCATCGTTCTCCTCTTGATTCTTACTGCAACAAATTCTCGTAGCAATTTCTCTGGCAAAATTTTTTATCGGAACTTAGAACGCTGTCTAAGGTTTTCTTCTCGAATGTTCTTCGATAATTTTTGGAGACACGAATAATCCTTTGATATGATCCTGAAGCTCTGTATTACTGAATATTCAAAGTAATTTTTGTGCATCCCTACTAACCCTTAAATAGATCATTAATCCCCATGCAAATAGAATTTTATTTCAATTAAAATGCATAGTATCCGCTCGAGCGGTCCTTTAGGCGCTCAAGCAGTCAGGTGGTCGAACCTCTATGTCGTATCACGCTTTGATTGCTTGTACCATAGGCTTGTGTAGTTGTACCACGAACTCAATCTTGAAATAAGACTCCTTTATCAGATTACACATATATAGCTACGAGCTAGATCCTTAAGGGATTCTAAATTGAGTCAAAACCTTCTAAATCCTATCCTAATATCAAATTGAGTTCTTATGATATTAAAACTCCCTGGATTGCCATTTAAAATAAAATAGAAATTAATATAAATTAATTTCTTTACAAGTTCCTTGCTTCCCTCTTGGTTGAACATTCATTGGAAGCATGAGCTTGGTGTTTGAAGCATTCTTCTCGCCTTTTGATTGGAGATTCTCGTGGTTGAAACTTGCTAGGGCTTCTTTCTTGTAGATCTATTATCAAAGAGGTAGGATTTATGACCATCATTAAATATCTATGTGATATGAGTTGTGCATTTGAAAATATAAACATGAAAGTATGAAAATAATGTTTTCTAAATCCTAAGTTAGGTTTTGATGTTAAAGCAAGTTAAATCTTAAATTTGTGGATGGTTTAAGGTGATTTTATCTTATTGTTGTTGTTGGATATGATTGGGGATGAAAAATAATGGGTTAAGATTTTAGATTTGAGTCAAAACCATGAAGATTGGGGCTTTTGGGGTTAGGGGACCCAAATGTTGAAATTGATGAAATTTTTGGACAAATTGGGGTTGTATCAACCTATTGCACGTATATTTCATAAGTTGCTAATATGTGAAAATGGTGGGTGTTGGATTGGTGATTTTGTGTAAAATCGATAAATCGTTGGATATGAATCACATGAACTGTTTGGGCTCGAGTAGCTTCTTGGTGAAATACCAAAATCTTGTGCAATGTAAGGTAGGCCTTTCTTTTGGATTAATCCCTATAAAAGCGTGCTCTTGGGCGGCTCACCCATCGATGTTTTTAAGAGAAACCAAAAATATGTGCTTTATGTGTCGGGCTATAGAATGAGTGCTTATCCATTAGGCTTCGCGTGACCCAGTAGTAATAAATATGCTTGGGTCTATAGGCGCCGTCCGACTTTGGTACTTAATGAAATCGATAAATAAATTATGGAATTTGGAAAACCTTGGGTTGGTTGGCAATGGTTAGGTGACATGTTGAAAGGGTTTGATTCACTAAGGTCATGGAAGATTGAACTATGGTTTTTACTTCAAAACTTGGTTAAGTGACGGGATTTGGTTTAGATAAATGGAAATGGTTTTTAGAAAAAATTATATATTGCATTCCGCATAACCATCCTTGCATATCATATGTTTATTGTTAGTCAATTTTCTACGAGCCTTGGCTCATGTTGTTTGACAACTGTTCAAGTGATAGTGGAAAGAATGTGTTGGAGTAAGATGAATGGTCGTAGGACCCTTTTTGAGTAGTTTGATAGAATTACATATTTATTGATAGCATCTTTTGAGAAATAAAATTGTAAATGTAATTCTCATTTTAAATGTTTGGATGAATGTATTTTGAGTTGGAATAACTCGTGTTGTAAGGTCCAAAGGCCATAAACTCATGATTTATATGCATGTGAGGGCGTTAGGCTCGCTTGGTGGGTTAAATCCCTTGGTTTTGAATGAAACATCATGATCTTGGAAGTTTGATTCTGAGTTTCTAGGTTAAAAGAGGTTATTTCATTATCAAGTGTATGCTTTACTTCACAATTTTGTCTATCTAAAACTATGTTCAAATGATGGGGAAAATGGGTTACTTTTCAACACATAGAAAATTTTTCAAGATTTTTAGGCAGTATGCTCTTGGGTACCTCACCGCTCGAGTGGTGAGGAGCCCATTCGAGCATATTCTGTTGGATGGTGTATTTTCAGAATTTGTTTTTAAAAAAAATGGGTTTCTGCTAAACATTTTTGAGATATTCTTTAGGTATAAATGGGCCATTTTTGGAATTGCTTACAAAAAAAATTTACTCTTTTTACCCGCATCGTTGATGAGAAAATTAAAAGTTTGACTTCTTTTTATAAAGTACTTTCTTCATAAGTTCTTTTGGGTTGGATTCCTTAAATTGGGTTCCTTTTTTTTTATTATGTTGCATGGATTTATATTACTACAAAGTCGAGGCTTTACAAATTAATATAAGAACTTTAGGTTCGAATACCTAGAAGTTGTATGAGTGGTTAATCCATTGTGTGAGTGCTTGTATTGATGTGTGACATTCAGGTATTAGTGTGTTAGCATGAAATATCTTGGATATTACTTGACATTTGCATGCTATGTGGTATTTTGACATAGAGGTTGGACTCTTAGGATGGCGTGTCTTTCCCTTGGGCGGCCAGTCGACTAATTTAGGGTTCGAGTTAGAAAGACATTTGGCCGACATCTGTTCTAGCCAGAAATCTAAACAAGTTACCCAGATTGACGTCTCATTCTGATTAGTTCCTCTCTTTATGTGTTTCATAACGTGTGTTGCTGTGATGAAACGTGTTGTGTGGTACCTCATTGGGGGACCGTGTTATCTGTGATAGATGAGTTGTTATAAGCCTTGTTTTTTATATTTTTCTTTGTTCCTTCTTATACATAGAGCGATGTTTCTAAGACGAGGTAGAGGCTGAGGCCGTAGCCAAGGCCGAGGCCATGCATATGCTCAGGTTTCGAAAGAAGGGGATGTGTATGCCCCACAGGAACAGGTAGGTAGCATTGACGTTATTCAGGAGAAGCTCACTACGAAGAGAGCTTTGGCCGAGGCGGCTAAGGTTAGTGCAAGAGCCCCCGAGCCAAGGGCTACAGTGGCAATGATAGAATTTCGATGGTTGGATCCTCTAACCTTTTCTGGGGAGCCAGACCCCAAAGTTGCTACTGAGTAGTTAGAGGTGACCACGACGATCTTCGACACCCTAGAGATCATGGAGGATGAGTTGCGAGTGAAGTTTGCAGCGTTCCAACTTCGAAAAGATGCTAGAGAGTGGTGGAAGTTTGCCAAGACCACCGTGGATGGCACATGGGCCGCTTTTACTAGGGTCTTTTTGAAAAAGCATTTTTTGAGGTCGTCAAGAGATACGTATTGGGAGGAGTTTCTCTCCCTTATTCAGGGAAATCTTACCGTGATTTAGTATGAGGCCAAGTTTGCGAATCTGTCGCAGTTTGTACCTGATATGGTGGTAACATAGGAGTTTTGCACTATTCAATTTTAAAGGGGTCTTTGACCCTCAATTAAGGATATGATTGCAACATTGGGGTTCCAAGTCCACACTGAGTTAGTGGAGGCCGCTATCCGAGTTGATAATGCTATCGTAGAGAGCCTTAAGATCCGGGAAAGTAAATCACATCAGAGGGTTTGTAGTGTGAAGTCAAAGGGGCACTAGCAAAAGAGGCAGAAGTCGGGACAACTGAGTTTCTATCCTATAGGATCCCAACCATAGCCACGGTCAGCACTCGCACCGTTCATTGCGTCATCTGCAAGTTCTAATCGACGAGATATGGTGTGCTATATGTGTAAGCAGCCGTAGCACTGTGCTAGGGATTGCACACAGAAAGGACAGCGGCAGCAGAGTCAGGCTTAAGGGAGGACCCCATTTTCATGTTGTCAGTGTGGCCAGAAGGGTCACATACGATGAGAATGTTAACAGGGAGGGAGTATTTAGGGTTCTTCTAGAGCACATCAGGGGCATGCATCACAAGAACAGCAGGGCTACGACCAGTTGCAGTAGCAATTGGGAGTATAAGGGCAATAAGATGAGTTACATCATCTTAGTTAGTGAGGCAACCAGGAGCTAAAGGGAGCAGTGGGCCAAATCAGGGGAATCATGGACAAGTGTATGCCCTCGTGGAATCCAGTATGTCAGTAGCACCTACCGTGCCAGACACCGTAGCCAGTCTTTCGATCATTCGAGGTACCTTCTTAGTGTACCGTTCATGGGCCAGTGGTCTCGTTGACACCGGAGCATCACATTCATTCATTTTATCTACATTTGCATCTGCATTGGGGCTAGAGGTAGATGTTTTGGGTAGCGCGTTATGTGTAGAGACACCGATTGATGAGACTACCGTATTGAGATATGTCTGTAGAGCCAGTGAGATAGAGATTACTGACCACCGTTTAGTGTTTGATTTCATCGTGCTCGATATGACTTTGTTCGATAGCATACTAGGAATGGATTGATTGATCACCTTTCGCGCCCTTATCGATTGTGACAGATGATGAGTGTTTATTTGCACACCGGAGGGAGAATCCTTTTATTTCGTTAGTAACTGGGATGACGGTTTAGTGCCTAGATCTCAAAGTTCATGGAGCTGTGAGAGCCTTAACCTTCTTTTCTTTGTCTTGTCAACGAGAGAGACTGATTCTACTTGATAAGAGCTTCCTCCTGTTGTTTGTGAGTTCCTAAACGTGTTCCTGAACGTCTTGTTTGAGCTTCTGCCATGATGGGAAGTTGAGTTTTTCATAGACCTCATCCCGGGGACCGCCCTAATTTCTATGCCTTTGTATCATTTTGCACCGGTCGAGTTGGTAGAGTTGAAGTTGCGGGTCCAGGAGTTGTTGGAAAAGGTTTTTATTCACCTTAGTGTGTCACCTTAGGGAGCTCTAGCGTTATTTACAAAGAAGAAAGATGGATCGTTATGCCTTTGCATTGATTATCGTAAGCTGAACCACGTGATTATTAAAAATAAGTATCCCATGCCTCGTATCGAGGACTTGTTTGACCAATTGAAGGGTTTGTGTAGTCTTTCAAAGTTTGACTTGAGATCGGGTTACCATTAGTTGCGAGTCAAGGAGGAGGATACTCAGAAGATGACCTTTCGTACCCGTTATAGGTATTTTAAGTTTCTAGTGATGCCTTTTGGACTGATTAACGCACTGGCGACGTTCATGGACCTTATGAACAGTATCTTTCACCCTTACCTTGATCGATTCGTGGTGGTGTTCATGGATGGTATTTTGATTGATTCATCATCAGAGGAGGCACACGAGGAGTATCTTCAGATTGCCCTATATTTGTTGCGGGAACATCGATTTTATGCAAAGTACGATAAATGTGAGTTTTGGTTGCTCGAGGTAAAGTTTTTTTGGGACATGCAGTTTCGGGAGATGGAGTGGCCGTGGATTCTTTCAAGATAGAAGCTGTGATGGGATGGGAGAGATCGAAAAATGTATTTGAGAATCGGAGTTTCTTAGGGTTGGTGGGTTATTACCGTCAGTTCGTGAAAGACTTCTCTAGGCTTATAGCACCTATGACGCACCTTATGAGGAATAGAATCAAGTTTGTATGGAACAACAATTGTGAGCTCGCCTTTCAGACATTGAAGACGAGGTTGACCAGTGTGCCTATTCTGATCATACTAGAGAGAGGGCTCGGTAATGTTGTTTATTAAGATGCGTCGCACGAGGGTTTAGGTTGCGTGTTGATGCAGCAGGAAAAGGTAGTTGCTTATGGATCTAGACAGTTGAAAATTCACGAAAAGAATTACCCCACACACGACTTAGAGCTCGCGACGGTGGTCTTTTCTCTGAAGACCTAAAGACACTATTTATATAGAGAATGCTTTGAATTGTTCTCAGATCACAAGAGCTTGAAGTATTTGTTCTTGTAGAAGGATTTGAATTTACACCAGAGGAGATGGATGGAGTTTTTGGAAGATTATGATTTCGATCTACAGTACCATCTGGGTAAAGCCAATGTGATGGCGGACGTCCTTAGTCGGAAATCTTTGAGCTTGTTAACTCACGTGGCCGTTAGGGAGTGGAGTATGCTCAGGGAGGTTGGCGAGTTTGACCTTCAGTTTGGTGAGTCCAATGATCGCGTTACCTTGTTCACGGTAGTTTTTCAAACCACCCATATTCACTGCATTGTAAAGGCTCAGCGATTAGATGCAGAGAGCGTGATGTTTCGGGAGTGAGTCTTAAGTGGCGAGGATGCCAAAAAGTGGACTATCTACTCTAATTAGAGTTTGAGATTTGTGGGGAGGAGCTTTGTGCCAGGGTCATGTCATAAGGATGTGCTTCGTGAGTTCCATCGTTCACGCCTGGCGGTGCAATCGGGTGGCACCAAGATGTATCATGATGTGCGTAGGTAGTTCTGGTGGAGTGGTATGAAGAAAGATATTACGCTTTTTGTCTCGCGTTGCCTTACTTTCTAGCAAGTGAAAGCCAAGTATAAAAAACCAGCGGGTCAGTTGCAGCTGTTGCCAGTATCAAAATGGAAGTAGGAGAATATCTCCATGAATTTTGTTTTGCGCCTTCGAGGTCGCTGAGGGGGCATGACGCCGTTTGGGTTTTGGTGGACAGGTGGACTAAGTCTGCACATTTTCTTCTTATTCGCATGACGGATTCTACTGATAAGCTTAACAAGCCTCATGTGAATGAGATTGTTAGACTCCATGGAGTACCGGTTTCCATCGTTTCAGATCGAGACCCCCATTTCACGTCACGTTTTTAGCAGAGTTTGTAGTCAGCTATGGGGACAAGCCTACTTCTTAGTATTACTTTTCATTCCCAAACCGATGGCTAGTCGGAGCACACCGTTTAAATACTCGAGGATATATTGCAAGCGTGTTTTCTAAACTTTCGTGGTTCATAGGAGGGCCATTTGTCATTGGTGAAGTTTTCCTACAATAACAGTTACCAGTTGAGCATTGAGATAGCACCTTATGAGACATTGTATGGTAGACCTTATAGGTTACCCATTTGTTGGATTGAGGTTGGCAAGATAGCCGTGTTAGGGCCTGAGCTTGTGCATGAAATCATAGAAAAGATCATCGCAATCCGTAAATGTTTAGTTACCACTCAAAACTGCCAGAAGAGGTATGCTGACAAGAGGAAGAGACCATTGGCGTTTGAGGTGGAAGACCATGCGTTCTTAAAGGTCTCGGCACAAAAGGGTTTGATGAGATTTGGAAAGAGTGGGAAGTTGTCGCCGCATTTTATCGAACAATTTTAGATCCTTGATAGGATCGGAGAGGTAGTCTACTGGCTTACCTTGCCATCGTAGTTAGCATCCGTACACAACATTTTCCATGTATTCATGTTGAATAAGTATAAGCCGGACCTATCTCATATTTTGGATTGGACAGAGTTGAGAGTAGAGGACGACGTCACCTACGAGGAAAGACCAGCGAGAATTCTTAACACCAAAGAGTAAGTCCTAAGGGGTATAACTATCATCTACATAAAAGTTTTGTGGCTTTACCATGGCGTTGAAGAACCTATGTGGGAGCGAGAGTCAAAAGTTCATAAAAACTACCCCAAGTTGTCTGATTTAGGATGCACGTGCAATTTTGGGGACGAAATGTTCTAAGTGGGGGAGGTTGTAGGGACCCGGTCCCATTTGAATTGTATTTAATAAACGAAAGTATGTTATGATTTTTACGTGGTGATGGTTAAATGTATAAATCACATGTGAGAATTAAAACTTGAGTATGATAACGTTTGCTAATGATAATTGTATACTTGGAAGTGCATGAGAACTATTGTTGTGGGTTGTTTGGTTGAGCCTTGAGGTGTTTAGCCTATGACTCAATTCTTTTACACGTCTTTTGTTCATGGTCCCTTTCAATGTTGACCGCTCGAGCGGACTAGTGGCAGAGAGTTTTTAAAAATTGAGTCAATGGGGACCGCTTGAGCGGTCCCAGGTTTGCTCGAGCGGATGGTTAGCGAGCAGACTTTAAGTTGCGCGTTCAAACATTTTTTTATCTTTCTTTTTATCCCTCTCTCTTTCTATAGCAGAAGTTGAGACCTAGGGTTTGGTTTGGAGAGTTCTGGGAGCCCTATTTGCTTCTCTTGAGTAGATTCCTTGCTTCACTATGGGTTGAACATCCATTGGAGGCTTGAGCTTGGCATTGGACGATTCCTTATTGCTATTTGGTTGTAGATTTTTGCGGTTGAAGCTTGCTAGGACTTCTCTCTTGTGGACCTATCATCAAAGAGGTAGGATCTATGACTATTCTTGAATATCTATGTAATATGAGTCGTGTATTTGAAAATATAAATATAAAAGTATGAAAATGGTGTTTTTGAAATCCTCGGTTAGGGTTTGATGTTAAATCAAGTTAAATATTAGATTTGTGATAGTTTAAGGTGATTCTATCTTATTGTTATTGTCGAATATGATTGGGATTGAAAAATGATGGTTTAGGGTTTTGGGTTTGAGTTAAAATTATGAAAATTAGGGATTTTGGGGCTAAGGGACCCAAATGTTGAAATTAATAGAATTTTTGGACAAATTGGGTTTGTATTAACTTATTCCATGTATATTCCATGAGTTTCTATGATATGTGAAAATGGTGGGCGTTGGATTAGGAGTTTTGTGTAAAATCGATAAATCATTGGATATGAATTACATGAAATGTTAACCTTAGGAGTTTTGAACCTTTATATTTGAACATATGAATTATGAGAAAATATGTGATGGTTGAGATTAGAACCGTAATGCTGTGAGATTTGGCGGGAGGAACAGAATTGACGACTGGACTTGTATTGATTATTAATAAAAATGATATAATTAAAATACTGTGTGACTGAATTGAATGTTTAAGTTTAGGCTCGAGTAGCTCCTCAATAGAATACCGAAAACTTGTATAATATAAGGTAGGCCATTCATTCGAGTTAATCCTCGTAAAAGAGTGCTCTTAGGCGGCCCACCCATCGATGTTTTCGAGAGAAATCAAAAATGTGTGCTCTCCGTGTCGGGCTATAGAATGGGTATTTATCCATTGGGTCTCACGTGGCCCGATGGTGATAAATACGCCTGGATCTATAGGCACCATCCGACTTTGATACTTAATTAAATCGATAAATGAATTATGAAATTTGGAAAATCTTGGGTTAGTTGGTAACGATGGGGTGACATGTTGAAATGGTTTGATTCACTTAGGTCATTGAAAATTGAACTATGGTTTTCACTTCAAAACTTGGTTATGTGACGGGACTTGGTTTGGACAAACAAAAATGGTTTCTAGAGAAAATTATATGTTGCATTCCGCATAACCATCCTCGTATGCCATACATATGTTCATTATTAGTCAATTTTTTACGAGGCTTGGCTCATGTTGTTTGACAATATTTCAGATGATAGTGAAAATAAGATGTTGGAGTAAGATGGATGGTCGTGGACCCTTTTTGAGTAGTTTGTTAGAATTGTATATTTATCGATAGTATCTTTTGAGAAATAAAATTACAAATGTAATTCTCATTTTGAATGTTTGGATGAATGTACTTTGAGTTGGAGTAACCCGTGTTGTAAGGTCCTAAGGCCATAAATTCACGATTTGTATGCATGTGAGGGCGTTGAGCTCGTTTGGTGGGTTGAATGAAACGTTATGATCTTAGAAGTTTGATTCCAAATTTCTGGGTTGAAAGTGGTTATTTCATTATCAAGTGTATGCTTTACTTCACAATTTTTCCTATCTAAAACTATGTTCAAAGGATGAAGAAAATGGGTGACATTTCAACACTTAGAAAAATTTTCAGGATTTTTGCACAGTGTGCTCTCGAGTACCTCACCCCTCCATTCCGTTGGGTGGTGCATTTTTGGAATTTGTTTTTAAAAAATAGATTTTTGCTAAACATCTTTGGAATATCTTTTAGGTATAAATAGACCATTTTTGGGAATTTCTTACAAAAGAAATCAACTCTTTTTACACGCATCGTTGATGAAAATTTTGAAAGGTTGGCTTCTTTTTATGAAGTACTTTTTTCATAAGTTCTTTTGGGTTAGGTTCCTTAACTCGGGTTCTTTTCTTCATTATGTTGCATGGTTTATATTGCTACGAAATAGGGACGTTATATTCGGGGTCTGAGGTCTCGGTATCTTAGGGATTCAGGCTCTTGAGTTTTTGGGTTCGAAGATTCTAGTGTCTTGGGGGTTTGGGGTCCTGAGATTCTAGGGCCCCAAGATTCCGATGGTTTGGGGTCTCAAGGATTCGGGAGTCTCGGGATCCTGTGGGTTTGTTAGTTGTTGACCATTTTTCTCTTTTTTCTAAAGCCTATAAATTGGCCCGTTCTCTCCTCTAGCCCTTGTATATCGTTTAGAAAGATCACAAGTCCTAAGATTTCTAAATTAGAGGGTGCACCTATATCCTCGAAAAATTTACTCGGTACTCGAGTTTGGGGTCTCTAATTCTACCACATGTTCGAATAATATGTGTTTAGGCATCCTAGTCCTTGTTTTAATCTTCTTAAGGACATTTGAGAGTCGTGAAGCTTAAAGGAATCACTTCGAGTTCAAATTTATGGGCCTGGAGGCAAGTCGTTGGACAAATCGACAGTCAACGAGCCTAAGTAAGTCTTTTATTTATTTTTATTTATGTTAAATATTTTAATCATGTTTTGGATCAGTAAGTAGATATTTTGTAAAGATTGTCAGTTTTTTTTTTCACATATAGATAAGTTTTAAAGAACAAAAAACCTATTTTTCATAAAAAATTTGATTTCTTCCATTTTTTCAGACAAAATTTGCATAACAAAACCTATATATCTAGGAAGAAGAATGTGCACATGAGCACTCATTCGGTTAAAGCCAAAGCAAAAAATTTGATTTGTATTTGGTTTGGTAGTAGGGATGGAAGAAAAGATAGAAACCTGGAGACTGTAGTTCGTTATTTAAAATCGTGTTAACAATTGAATAGAGGCTAACTATATGATTAAGCTAGTGGTGGGGTGCCTAACACTTTTCTACTCAGTACCTTAACCCTTGAGTATGTTTAGTGGTGATAAAATGATTACATCTAAAAGCAGATTTAGAATTTTTGTTGAGAGGAGACAAATACTTAGAATTATAAGTGTAATATGTTTATTTAATAACAATAAATATAATTAAATTGAAGTGTTATTCAAAAATTTCTCTTCAAATAGCACACCGCAAGAAAATTTCAGGAAAAAAATTACCAATAAACAAAGTTTATTATCAAATACACAATTACAATCACAAAAATTAAAAATTCAGATGGAGATTTTATAAAAATAAATAAATTATAAGCATAGTCAAGATTCACTAAAATCGTAATTATGATGCACAATAAAAAAAATGGTAAACAAAACGAGAAAACGTTGAAATAATTATAATATAAAGGGGCACAATTATAAATTAAAGGTGGTAAAATTATAAACTAAAGAGTGCAAATTCTAATTTATAGGAGACAATTATAATTTTAAAAAGTAAAATTATAATTTGTTGGGGTCAAATAAAAAATTAAAACATGATAATTAAAAAATCAAAAATTCCAATGAAGACATTTGCCCCCTCTATTCGCTTCTTGCCTTCGCCTATGATTATGTCTAATCCATGAAGTCATTACATATGTTCTTGGACCTTATAACTAAGTGGTGATTACATTTCTTTAGACTTGTATTTTATAATTTTATCTTGAATTAGATGTTGAAAAACTTGATGTTTGAAATTATAAAAACTAAACTAATATATAAAATTAAAACCAGTTTTGTTTATCTGAGATTAAACCAGAATGTAGAAATAGGAATAAAAAAAATGCGAAGGCAGAACAGAATATAATAGTAATGAAATTAAAACTTAAACTCACGGTACTATAGATTAGAAAGTGAACGAAAGTAGATTAAGGCAAGTGAATGGCACTTTGTTCTTAAAGCAGATTTGTCTTTCGTAGTGGTGCATACGGATTTGGACGTCTACTTTCTAGGAATGTTTAGTCTCTCGCATGCAAAAGAAGAACTGTAATTTGCGTACTTAGCAAACAAACTAGTGCTTGAGCTCTCTCTGTTTAATGGACAGAACATATAGATGCAGGAAAAAGAAACCAGTGAAGAAGAAAGGACCCTGGGTGTCATGCCACAAATTCCAGGTCACGTGAAATACCCATAAACAACCATACAAACACCCAATACGATGTTTACTCACAAATTAAAGTATACATGCATTTAATATATCCGCCCAAAAGGCTAACATTACACGATTTTAACACAAAAAAAAACATCTAAACATACATGGTTCGAAAGAACAAAAAGAAGACTATTGATCTCCCGCCTCAACCGGCAACCCTGAATCAACCTGCATGATCGGTACCTAAAAAATATTTAAATCCCACACTGTGAGCCAAAACTCAGCAGAAACTACACAAGCATACAGTATAAACAAAACATGCTTAAAAAACGAGGTGCAGTTTTCGACTCACATGAGCCATAAAAACGATTTTATATCTGAACTCATACGAGCTTCAGAAGAAAACAGTTAATAAATAGTTTTATACGAGAACTCCAAAAAGCCTCAACGAAAATAGTTTTGAAAATGATTTTGTATAACGACTCATCAGAGCTTAGAAAATAACTTGATACATATAGTACAATGCTTCACCAGCAAAGATAGACTCTTACGAGCCACGACTCCCACGAGTCCCACATACAACACAGAATCGACTCTCACAAGCCTTAATAACCGTCCTAACACAGAGATAAAGATCCCTACTCAAACACACAGCTACGGGATAAAATCGCATACCACGGGATAAAACCAAACACTACGGGATAACACCGAATACTACGGGATAACACCGAATCACGAACACTTCGGGATAATACCATAATATCGAACACTACGGGATAACACTGAATACTACAGGATAACACCGAATACTACGGGATAACATCGAATCACATATGCATATACAAAACCAAAGCCTTAAATGCTTCAAGATCACATATGACCACATAGGACCACATACCCTTCATACAACATGCAAGAATAAAACTAACCATAGATCTATAAGCACAAAAACACGTATAACCACAACGTTCCACATAACGACGCCACATAACCCTACATGACATCACATGCCACATAATCGCGTTCGCTCACCCGAACGACCCGTCCACTCACTAGGACAACCAACGATGCAAAAAACCAAAACCTAACCTAAAAACTAACACTTGAATCTCCCACAAAACGGTTCTCACTAGAAACCCCCTTTAAAACAAACAACGGACCCACACGTCCTGCACCCAACGATGCACCAACCACCATGCACACAACCGTGCCTCAACACCACGCCTGACGTGGCCAACACCCTTTCCGTGACTTCAATTGATAGGACCCCATAATCCAATCAACTAATAAAATACTAGATGAGAGCAGTCGATCGAGTTCCATAACTCAATCGACCGAGAGGCCACCACACAACCAACCAAAACCACCAAAATGCCCACACAGGACCCCAGTCGACTGAAAACACAGTGGAAACCAAGAAAAATGAAAACAAAACCAACTCAGTCGACTGACCTCACGATCCAATCAACTGACCTCCCAAAACCACGATCCAGTCAACTGACCTCCTACTGTTCTAGCCCTCTCAAACCCGAAACAAAATCTCGAAACTCCCATCCAACACCCTCAGACATACACACGCCCAAGTCTAACACCAAAACCCCAAAAGAAACACTCGAAACACGATTTCATCGAACTAAAATCGACGAAAAATAATTTTGAACCCAAAACACAACTTTAAAACACAAAGCGATTTCATGCATTTTGAAACGGTAAAAGCACGCACGATTACACGTAGCACCCTTATAAGATATGAGAGTCTAGGATCCTACCTCGTTGAGTTAAAAACTTGACGCCTCGATCCACGTGCAAAACTGAACTTTGCCAAAATAAAATTTTGTCCGGATGAATGGATAGCCCACCATGCCAATAGCAGGGATCAGCTGTTAGATCATCGAAAACCAAGCTCCGGGCCATCGAGAAATTAGAGAGAAGGCAGAGAGAAAATAGAGAAAACTTAACTAAAAAGTTTTGAAAATATCTAACACCAGATATTTATAGGCCACGAAAATATATATATATTTTTAAAACCCGCATCACAGCACCCAACGACCCCGGGAACCAACCGTACATGCATATAAATGCATATAAACATGCTGAAACAAAACGACAAACACGCGTCGAAAAATGCTGAAAAAAAAATGGATCAGGGTCTCACACTCAGGATGCTTATTTAATGTTGAAGAAACACCTGTTTGGACATACTCGAATCGGTGTGAACCAAGTCAGTTTGCAAAAGCCAAACAGATGCACCTATTCGAAAAAAACTGTCCGGTTTAAAATGGTAATAACGGACAACACCAACGGATATATAATTATTTGAATTTTAAAAAATAAAAAATTTATTTAATTAAATAAATTTTTGCCAAAAAAATAAGATCCTATCCGAGGACCCAACTCGCAACCCGCAACCCGTGACCCGGACCTGAGCCTGAGCCCGGTTTGACTCACCTGGGTAGGCGGGCGGCCGCAGCGACGACAGCGCGTTTGTGTGGTTTGGGTCGAACCCACTTTTGGGTAGGTCCTCCACCTTCCACAAAATTTCGTACCCCTAAGGGGCCCAGCTTTTAGTCTAAAGTTGCCTTATATATATCCATTAAGTTTTTCATAAACTTTCAATGTGGGACAAGTCTTGTTGTCTTCCATATTACCTTATTTAACCATATGACTTTAGAAGTCATTTTCTTATTCAATATTTAATGGTTTTGATCAACCGAATACATATTCTTAATGTACTCACGGTAGTGAACGTAACACCATCCCGATCCATCTTAATCGGTGTATGAGCCCCACATAAAACATTAGTTCAAAGTTTGCCAAAAATTAAGCTAGTCAAAACCATTTTTCTAACAATCCCCCATATGAATGAAAATGATGAAGAAAAGATGCAGACTCAAATAGAGACAATATGAAAATCATCTGTATAAGGATACGTGGTTTTTTACGTAGAAACTTCTCCTGTAATAAACTATCGAACTTACTAACTAATCAGTGGACATGATGCTTTAAATTATTTTGCCGTTTGTATAAGTTAAGACAATAAAATGTCACACAGAATCTTATCAAACACTGTTTTAGTTCTCACGGTTGCGCCCATTGTGGTCCTGAGCAATTCCTAGTTTTCATAAGTGCTTTAGAGAATTCAGCCTGAAAATTCTCATGGAAGAGGCCCCACTTCACACTCACATAGATGATTTCTTATTAAGAGTATCCTGCTATACCCTACTTGAATATTTCAAGATATAAGAATCATTAAAAGCAAGCTTATGCTAAACAATTTACAGGATCAATGTTTCATCCTAGGAGTGGGTAGGAGACGTTAATTCTCCTCAGTGGTCTTTCAGTTCCTCACGATTCGGTTGTCCATTTGAACCTAGATCTTGGGATCTCTAGTCAACTAGGTTGGGTTGCCATTGTAGAGACCTTTACGTAATAGGCTTTAGACTCATTCTCCTAGATGATTTGTCAACTAACTCTCTTTTTAACCACTTGGTTAGCGAATTTGCGATATTATCACTTGACTTTACATAGTCAATAGTGATAGCTCCATTTAAGAGCAGTTGTTTAACGGTATTGTGTCTACGATGAATTTGTTGAGACTTACCGTTATACATGCTACTTTGTTCCATTCCAATTGTCGATTGGTTATTGCAATGTATAGAAATTGCGGGCACTTGTTTATACCACATTGGAATATTCTCTAAAACATTACGAAGCCACTCTGCTTCTTTCCTTGTTTTATCTAAAGCAATAAATTTAGATTCCATTATGGATCTTGTGATACACGTTTACTTAGAAGATTTCCAAAATATTGCTACACTTCCTAGAGTAAAGACATATCCACTCATGGATTTGGAGTCTCTAGTATCAGATATCCAGTTTGTGTCACTGTATCCTTCTAGTACTATTAGATATCTCGTATAGTGCAGTCCATAATTTTGGGTACACCTCAGATATCGAAGAACCCTAATTATAGCCTTCTAGTGGTCATCCTCGGGCTTGCTTGTGTATCTACTCAATTTACTAACTGAGTACGCTGTGTTGGGCCATGTACAAATCATTACGTATATAATCTGCGTATGATGTGAGAATATTCTAATTGATTGATGCTTTTCCCTTCATTTTTTGATAGATGAAGATTCACATCTATTGGTGTTTGAGCTGGACTATCTTCATACTTGTTAAACTTCTCAAGTATTTTCTCAATATAATGAGACTGAGATTGAGAAATTCCATCATATGTTTGAGTGGTTTTAATTCATAGTATAACATCTGTAACATCCAAACCCTTCATGTCAAACTTCTTGCTTAACATGTTTTTATTAACTTTAACGATTTTATTATTGCTACTGATAATAAGCATATCATATGTATAGAGACAGACAATAACACAATCTTTGTCTATTTCTTTAACATAGACACATTTATCGCATTCATTTATACTGAAATCATTTGATATCACAGCATTGTCAAATTTCTCATGCCATTGCTTTGGTGCTTGTTTTAAACCATATAATGATTTAACAAGCTTGCACACCTTTCTTTCTCGTTTAGGAATAACAAAATATTCTGGTTGTTCCATGAGATTTTCCTCATCTAGTCCACCATTTAAAAATGTTGTCTCAACATTCATCTAATACATATGGAGATTGTATACTATAGTTATAGCAATTAACATCCAGATGGTAGTTATTCTAGTAATGGGGAGTATGTATCAAAATAATCTAGGCATTCCTTTTGCCTGTAACCTTTGACAACAAGTCTAGCCTTATATTTGTCAATTGAACCGTATGCTTTCACCTTCCTTTTAAAAATTCACTTGCAGCCAAGAGGTTTCCAACCTAGTGAAAGATTCACCAGTTCCCAAGTGCGATTTTGCAAAATAGATTTAAATTCATTATTTATAGCCTCCTTCCACAAAGAAGCTTCAAGAGTGAACAATGCCTTCTTAAAACTCAAAGGCCATTTTCTAACATTTAAGTTAGAAAATCTAGACCAAAGGTCTTTGATTTTCTTTCTTTTTTTTCCACATCTTGGTTCTTCAGAACCTTCTACTAGTAGGTTTTTATCATTGCCAAAAGAATTATCAAAAGTTATTTTACTAGAACTTGGCTCTTGTATGGTTTTATAAGGAAAAATATCTTCAAAAAATGAAGCATTCATTGATTCAATAATTGTATTAACATGAACCTCTAATATATATGACTTATGCATTAAGAAACGGTGTGCACTATTATTTTCTACATAACCAATAAATATACAGTCAATAGTCTTGAGTCCGATGTTTACTTATTTTTGAGTAGGGACCATACTCAAGAATTTGTAGGTGGACTTTCGGCCCTTCCACAATTCATACGGATTGTTATTCGTCATTTTAGGAGATAATTTGTTCAAGATGTAGTTTGTGGTTAGAATCGCTTCCCCCCATAAGTTCTGTGGCAATCCTAAACTTATCAACATAGAATTCATCATTTCTTTTAAGGTTCTATTTTTCCTTTCTGCAATTCTATTTTGCTGTGGAGAATAAGGTGCGGTAGTTTGGTGAATAATTCCATGTTCAAAACAGAACTCCGCAAAAAAAAATTTTATATTCACCACCTCTGTCGCATCTAATCACCTTAATTTTTTAGCTAAGTTGATTTTCAATCTCATTTTTGTAATGTTTAAACATTTCTAAGGCTTCATCTTTACTTCTGAACAAATACACAACCATATCTTGTGCAATCGTCAATAAAAGCAATAATATATATTTTTTCACCGCGTGTTTGAACAAATTTCAAATCACGCACATTAGTATAGATTAAATCCAGAGGTTCAGAACTTACTTCAATTGAATGAAAAGAAAGCCTCGTTAACTTTGCTTCTACACAAGTTTTACATTTATGATTTGAATCTATATTAAAATTAGGTAAATAGTCTAAGTTAATTAATTTATGCAAAATATCAAAATTAGCATGTCCTAATCTACCATGCCATATATTTGAAGATTCAAGCAAGTAAGCAGAAGATGTGTTAATTTTATTAATAGGTGGAACAACCGTCATTACATTCGTCTTAAAGAGGCCATTACTCGTGTACCCATTTCCTATAAACACTCCACTCTTGGCGAGGACATCATTTTCAGACTCGAACACCAACTTCAAACCGTTCTTGATCAGTAGCGACCCGAATACCAAATTCTTGCAAATTTGTGGCACATGCCGCACATTCTTTAGAGTCAGTTCCTTCCCCGATGTCATCTTCAAAACCACGTTCCCTTGTCCTTCAACTTTAGAAGTTGAGGAGTACCCCATGAAGAGCTGCTCTCTATGTTCCACTAGTTTGTAAGAAGTGAACATTCTCTTCTCAAAACAAACATGTCGAGTAGCACCTGTGTCCACTCACCATTTCTTAGGATTTGAACCCACAAGGTTTACTTTAGATACCCATGCACCAATAATTGGTTGCACAAACCACGAACCAAACAGAGAGATAAAAAGCACTAAAAGCATGAACTAGATTTAGATTTGTGTTAAAAGCATTAAAGCATAATAAACTAGGAAACAAAAGTGGTTGCACCGTATAAAATTAAACAGAATGAACGGTGAATAAACAAGACCAAAAAAGAACAGAAAAATAATCTGCTTTAAGATTGTTCAATCAGATGTTGAAAAACTTGATGTTTGAAATTGTAAAAACCAAACTGATATATAAAATTAAAACCAATTTTGTGTATCTGAGATTAAACCAGATTGTGGAAACAGGAATCAAGAAAATGCGAAGGCAAAACGTAATATAATAGTAACGAAATTAAAATTTAAACTCACAGTACTGCAGATTAGCAACAGAACAGAAGTAGATTAAGGCAAGTAAATGACACTTTATCCTTAAAGTAAATTTATCCCTCGCAGTGGTGTTTATGGATTCGAACGCTTGCTTCCCAGGAATACTTAGTTTCTCGCACGCAAAAGAAGTACTGTAATTTGCGTGCTCTGCAAACAAACCAGTGCTTGTACTATCTCTGTTTAATGGACAGAATATGCAGATGCAGGAAGGAAAAATCGGTGAAGAAGAAAGGACCCCTGGGATGCTTATTTAATGTTGAAGAAACACCTGTTCGGACAAACCCGAACCGGTGTAAATCAAGTCGGTTCGCAAAAGCCAAACAGGCGGACCTATTCAGAAAAAAATCGTCTGTTTTAAAACGATAATAACGAACAACACCAATGGAGATATAATTATTTGAATTTAATAAAATACAAAATTTATTTAATTAAATAAAATTTCACCAAAAAGATAATATCTTATTTGATGACCCAACCCGCAACCCACAAAATTGGGTACCCTCAAGAGGCCCAACACTTAGTCTAAAAATGCCTTATATATCTATTAAGTTCTTCATTAACTTTCAATGTGGGACAAGTGTTGTTGTTTTCCATATTACCTTGTTAAACCATATAACTTTAGAAGTTATTTTTTCATTCAAGACTTAATAGTTTTGATCAACTGAATACATATTCTTAATGTACTCACGGCGGTGATTGCAATACCATCCTGACCCATCTTAATCAATGTATGGATTCCACATAAAAAATTAACTCAAAATTTTCCAGAACCTAAGCTAGTCAAAACCATTTTTCTAACATTTTATAGGCGCACTTTTGAATTGATAGCACTATTTGTTTATAAATAATTACTTTATTCGTAATAAAAAGAGATTTGACCAGAATTGAGTACATACGCTAAGGACAATATTGTCTTTTACGTATTAATCCGACCCTTCGAAATGCAGGTACAAAATAGCCCACTATGCCATTGAAATAATAGTAGTCTCGCAATTGGGCTGATAAATTAGTTGAGAGGATTTTTATATCCCAACTCCATTTGCTTACCAAACACCAGAGGGATTATATTTAATTAGTCCAATACAGGTAATGTTATCGTATAAACAAACATGCCTAAAGGCATGTTTGGTTAAAAGACAATTTTTATTAGATAATTAGTATATATATTCGTCCGTTAGTTTTACTCAACAGTTTTTTTTATATGGCAGGCCAAGTGGGTTGGATTTGGGTTAAAATAATTAAGCCAAAGCCTAATCTGGTGGGCCTAGCCTAGATGAGTTGGTAGACAGGCTAACAATTGAGCAAGACAAAGAAAGAAGAAAAGAGAAATGATCCTCTCTATTCATACTAACTAAAAGCTTACCTAATGTTTGGGAATTAATGCCATCCTTTTAAGTGGCATTGCAAAAAAACTCAATATAGAGGACAACAAAAATATACGTAGTGAGAGAGAAATCAAATAAGAAGAAAGTAGCTATACGCAAAACTACTTTCTCCTTATTTGTAGCTATATACAAAACTACTTTCTCTTACAAAAATTGTCAAATTTGCTTCAGAACGGAGAATAGATTTTATACAGCTACTTTCTCCTCATTTGAAAGTAGCTATGTACAAAACTCCCTATTCTTCGTTCTGAAGCAAATTTGACAGTTTTTGTAAGAGAAAGAGTTGTCCATGTACCTTATGTTTTAGTTTGTAAGAGAAAACGAAAAATTTACTGGAGAAGTTTTAGAAAATATCTTTATGAAAATATCTAACTCCGAATATTTATAAACCTCCAAAATATAGTTTTTTTTAAATTTTTAAAGTTCGCGCCGTAACATCCCACAACCCCCAGAACCTTCTCCACATGCATCTCTACCCTCAAACTTGCATCAAAAGTATATAAAACATGCTGCAACAAAAACACATAACGCGCGTCGAAAATCGCTGAAAAAAAATGGGTCAGGTTCTCACAGGTTTTGATCGTGGTAGAATCAATGTGAATTCCATTGGGGGCATAGAATCATACGTAACCTTCTCTCTCTAGTAGATTGAATGTGAACTCCTGATATGGAGACATAAGAACGAAGTTTTTAATCTTTAGCAGGTTGAAGTTGAAGATTCGATCGTTTTTGAAAGCCCTGGCAGAGTTTTTAGTTGTTTTGTAGAGTTCTAAAGTGATTAGAACAAGTCTAGTACATGTTGGCGTAGCTAGGGTTCACAAAAATGAAGCTCAAAAATCCTGTTTTCGTCTGAACGCCCCAACCTTCCATCAAGACAGAAATTATTCTGGAAGGATTCTGTTCGGACGTCCTCAGTGTCTGTTCGAATGGTAAAGTTTCTGGAGAAGAACCATTCAGACGCCCCAACATCCATTCGGACGGAGAAGATACTGGAGTAGAACTGTCTAGACGACGGTCAACCCGTTCAGACAGAAACAGACCAGAATGTTCATAATGAAGTTTGGTCAAGGATTGAGCCAGAATGTTTACAGATTTTGACTCGATTCAGGATTTTGACTCAGGTCGAACCCCGTGCCGCGCAGACAAACTTGAATGCGTTGGGATCATGAGGCAGTTCAAGAATTCTGGAATGACCAAAGAAGCCGAGATTATCTGTTTATTTATTGTCACATGCATGTTTGTTATTGTTTATGATTTTTATTAAGAATGTATGATTCTAGACAATATGGACAACCATTATTGTTGCATACTTGACAAAAAGTTTAATTTATATGAATTTATTTTTTTAAAATTGGTTAATATGAGTAACTGGACAATAAAATTAAATTCTCAAATTTTATTTAAAAATATTTTTTCATAAAAAGGGAAAATTAGAAAATTATTAGTTACACATATAACACGTAAGATTGGTTTTTACTGGAATCTTTGTAACGTGTAGTTTATTTTGAAATTATGAATTTGTTAAAATTAAACAGTTTTTATAATCCTAAAAAATATTTTAAAAATTAAGTTGGTGAGAAAATTTATTTACAGATAAATTCTACGATTTTCGTCACTAGTTTGTAGGTGATGTAATTAATTTTGTGTGTTGGCATTTGAAGCTTCTTTCCCATCGAATGAAATTAATTGTGGTATCACCGGTACAGACCTTATTTAGGGATAATTTTAGATAATTGTTAATGTGGATCACTTCTCCATCTGAAGAGTTTATTGCGAAGTAATTGATTTAGGATTAAGTGATGGTATACACTTAACTGTAACTAATAATATCATCTCCATCAAAATCACTACTATTATTTATAGGATCGAAATTCTGTCAGCAATTTAATTTTACTTGGTAAAATCTATTGCCTAGATAGTAAAATCAATAGAAGTTGACCTGTCTCGACGAATAATGAATAGTAGATGACCTTTCCATCGAGACATGCTATTTACGGTATACCAGGCTGCTGGCGAGTTCTTTTTAAAAATGGTAGAGAAAATCAAATTTTAAAATGAATTTAAAGTTTTTGCTCATTATAATTAATGATTTTTGATTATGTGATTCTCATATATTAAAATGACTTTCAATCGACTGGTGGATATACTTAAAGAAAATAAACTTAGGAATCCTAATTATGTTGACTGGAAAAAGAACTTAGATATATCTTTAACTGCCGAGTGTGTTATTAGAAAATCAGAAAATGTGTTTATTTTTTAAAAAGATTCTTTCTCTTAGTCGAAAGGCAAGAAGAAAAAAAATGTTCAGAAATAGGGTGACAAGATTTTCAAGGTAATTAGTGGGCTATGGGTTGGTGTGAAAAAATCGAAAGACAAATATTTTCACTACAACTAGACACGTCACTAGAAAAAGTAATGTCCAGTTTATCTTGGCAAGCTGAACAATCAAATTAATTTTTGTTCACTAGTTATGAAGATATGTTTAGCGGGGTTATCTATCGGTACCTGGTGTGTAGATATATGAGCTACTAATCATGTCTGTAATTCATTGCAAGGTTTTAGAAAATTTAATAACTTAGTGATAAGTAGATTTACCTGCACATGGATAATAATACAATGGTGGCAACAGTTGCAGTGGGAGATGTCATTCTCAATTTTAGTAAAGATCGAGTTTTAATATTAAAATGTTGTCTTTATGTACCTTCAATTAGAAGGAATTTAATTTCCATTTCTAAATTGCTTAAAAATGGATATTTAGTTTATTTTAATAACTATGTGGTTATTAAAGATAATAAATAATTTATCTATTCTGATACATTGGTAGGTGATATTTATGTTATTACTCCTATCTCTCATACACTACAATAAAATAAATTGAATAATATTTTTAATTTACCATGTAAGAGAAAGGATCCTTATTTAATGAACTAAATATAACTTTGGCACTTACACCTTGGTCATATTAATCTAAAAATAATAAATAGATTGGTAGATGATGGTCTTTTGAGTTCATTGAAAGTGGAGATATTTTTAATTTGTGAATCCTTCTTAGAGGGAAAGATGACTAGGATGCTATTTTTAACCAAAGGCTATAGAGCTAAAGAGCCGTTGGAATTGGTTCACTCTGATTTATGTGGACCCATGACTATTCGGATTAGAGGAGATTTTGAGTATTTTATCACTTTTATTGATGATTACTCAAGGTATGGGTACATTTATTTGATGCACCGTAAGTTTGAATACTTTGAGAAATCTAAAGAATTTAAGGCAGAAGAGGAAAAGCGTCTGGATAAATATATCAAGACCCTACAGTCCGACCGTGGTGACGAGTACCTCTTGAGAGAGTTCAGGAATTTTTTATCAGAGGCAGGGATTACATCTCAGTTGACTGTACCAAGTACTCCACAGCAGAATGGTGTAGCGAAAATAAAGAATATGACTCTTATGGAAATGGTAAAATCTATGATGAGTTATTCGAAGTTACTTAATTCGTTTTGGGGATTAGCATTATAAACAACAACTTATATTCTAAACTGGTGCCTTCTAAGCCAGTACCTTCTACTCCTACAGAATTATGGACCGGGCATAAGTCTAATCTAAGACATATTTAGATTTGGAGGTGTTCAACGCACGTACTAAAAGAGAACGCAGATAAGTTGAAACTGAGAACGGAAGTCTATTTCTTTGTTGAGTATCCCAGGGGAGCGAATGGTGGTTTATTTTATAGTTCAAAGGACTAGAAGGTCATTATCAGTACCAATGACCGATTCTTGAAAGAGGACTATGTAATGAATCATAGGCCTAGAAGTAGAATTATTCTAGAAGAGCTGAGAGATAAAACCAATAGTACAGTAAAAGCGCTGCAGGTCTTTGGTTTTCCATTGCCTCGTCGCAGTGGAAAGATTATCGGGACAAGCGCGAATTTTGAACCAGATCTTGATGTTACCATCAACATGCCGTGTCACGCCCTAAACTTTGGGTCACGTAGACGCCCACAAACAACCATACACAACACCCAACTCGATATTCACTCTCAAATAAAACATACATGCTTTAAATATAATCGCCAAAAGGCTTACAATACATGGTTCTAACACCAAAAACATGTAAACATACATGGTCCAAAATGAAACAAAAAGGAAAACTATAGATCTTTCGTCCCTCTGGCACCTCCAAATGAACCTGCGTGATCGGTACCTGAAAAATATTTCAAATCCCGCACAGTGAGTCAAAGCTTAACAAAAACTAAACAAACATGAAATAAAAGCTAAACATGCTAGGAAAATAATGTGCAGTTTTCGATTCTCTTTCAAACCTTAAAATAATTTTTCATGATCAATGAGATGCAAAGGATAAGAAACTTTTTAACTCACACAAGCCTCGAAAACGATTAGAAAATGATTTTTTGTCACGACTCACACTCACAAGAGCCTTAAAAATAGTTTTAAAATGATTTTATATCACGACTCACACGAGCCTCGAAAATAGTTTGATAGATATATCTACTAGAATGCTTCACAAGCAAAAATCGACTCTTACGAGCCTTGGCTCCTACGAGCCCACATGCAACTTTTCAGGTTTCCACTAATTGACCAATATACGCCCTGCTAATGCATTGTTAACCAGAGTTAACATATGTCAGATCGTTAATCAAAGTTAATGTACACGACACATGCAACACACACGTCTTTACAGGTTTTCACCGTAGGACCAATGTACGCTCCTCATTATGCATTTTCACGAGTTCCCACCATAGGACCAATATACGCCCCTCATTATACATCTTTAAAACCAAAGTTTTTAATGCTCGAAATATCTTCACGGGTTCTCACTGTAGGACCAATATATGCCCCTCATTATACATATTTAAAACCAAAGTTTTAGATACACCAAGACCACGTATCCATCCTACAATATGTATGAATAAAACTAGAGTTTAAATGCACAAAATTGTTAGAGTTGGTATACTGAAAATCATATTTTTAGTATTTAATTTTATTTTTAATAAAATTAATTTTTTATTTTA